>JBANCY010000547.1:0-27818 GCA_037040045.1 Phorticella flavipennis | reverse complement strand
GTGCAAAACGGGCTCGTGGGTGTGGAGAGGTGTATAAGAGAGAGGAGATATATATATATATATATATATATATATATATATACCCATATTTCGAATGTCCATATTATAAGTCAAAAAGCCCCAAATTGCCAGCGTAGTTTATTTTTTTCCAGCTTATTTGGCATGCCAGATTTCGCATCTCTGGGTACAGGGTAACTACTAGCTGAAGTCGACTTTTTTCAAATTTTTTTGCCCCTTTCTCGTATTGACATAAATAATTAACTTTCCCGATGTGTTATAGTAATTTATTTTTTTTTTTACTCAATTCATTTTGATAATATAACATAAAATGATGTAACAATATGTATCTATATATTTAAGTATATGTAAATCACTTTAAATCATATAACATGTTAATTTTTACAAATGGTTTTTCTTCATTTATTTTAAAAAAAGCAACAAATATTTTGACTAAAGCAACATGAAGTTTCACAACTTCATTGTCCATTTGCAAAAAAATACATTTCAAAAAATTTAAATATTGTAATTTATGTACACTGAACTATCTCACTGAATATAAATTGTTTATGTGGGCACTTCCCATACACATTATATATATATATATATATATATATATATATATTTATATATAGACAATTATTTATCTGCCTCTTTCTTGTACCTTCTATATCGGCGCATCAAGTTTTGTACTTCTACGGCAAATGCTAACGTTAGCATTTCAAAGTTTTTCAGGTACCAGGAAATATTGTACATCAAGTGCATGCGGCGATTTTTATCTAAAAATTGTTTATAGAAAATACTCATTTCATCGGCGCTAATTTCCCCAGTTCCTTTCTCTTTGTACATGCGTAGGAAGTCGTTTTTTTCCTGGAACAAATTGGGAAAATTTTACTATGGTTTTTAAATTTAAGTTCACATTCAAATATGTATAATTCGGTTCGAATATGTAGGATTCTATGGACCTATATTTTCGAAGTTTATACAATCCAAACTCTTAAGAACATCAGCAGAGCGCCCGACATTCCAAATAACAAAGTTTTTTCTCAAAAATAAAATATCCTCTAGTTCTGAAGACCACCTTTAGACGGCCCAGTGGATTTAATCATTTTTTTGGGGTTCCTCGAATACTATGCTTGTATTTATTATAATTTTGGGAAGCCCCAAAAAATGTATAGTGACCAAGCAGGAGGTCAAAGTTCTTGTGAAAAACACATATTAGATTATTAATTGGAGTCCCTAGAGGGCTTCAAGATGTTGTCTGAGAAAGTCTAACGAGACCTTACGTGATGATAATGAGAGATATAACTATTGGCCTTGGCGGAGCAGTGGATAGCGCTGGGTCCACAAAAGATTGTGGGTTCGAGCACCACGCATATCGATAACATGACCATCCTCGAAACACTACGTTGTAGCGTAGGATTGGAAACTCATCCGGGGGAAAAATGTTCAGTGAAGGAATCAGAAATAAATATGTAATGCTTCAGGCTGTGACCCGATGGAATTATTATGGCCACTATTTAGTTTGTAACCATCTAGTTTCCAATGCCGCCTATAGACGGCCCAGCGAATGCATGTAATTGTTATTTTAGTATTTTTGAAAGGTTCCAATTAGACTTCATATGCTAAAAATTGAATATATTTATCTAAAGGTTAACCTCACATAGAATTGGAACTATGATGTATTGTCTAACTTCCCTTTTCTAGTTTCAACCAAAAAGAGTGAGACCTCCAGCTGCGGTTTAGAAAGAGATATAATGATACTGTGGACGAGATAGCTGCAGGGCCTATAATCATGCCAAGTTTTTGTAAAAAATGTATGAAAAAGATACAGATACAACTGCGCAGATACCGATACCGATACAAGTACTAACCTCATAGAACCGCTTGTTATGATTTGTCCAGAAAGTCATATTCCATTTTTCGACTTCAATGCGCATCAGACGCAATTTTTTCGCCAAATCCGTTTCATTTTCATCGTAATGCCTCACATATGGCCGCAGGTTTGAAATAGGATCGGGTGGTCCAATATAATCGGTTGTCACCGATGTCGGATCCGGCGGTTGTGTAAGACCAATTTTGACAGGATCCTTCTTGGGCTCTGTCTCTGTTTTGGTTTGTTCAGTTGCATAGTTTCTTGAGCAGTGCTGATTGATAATACATCGATAAACAGTGGATTCATCAATATATAGCCGATACTTACTCTAAAATATCTACTTAGTATCCGAGTTGATAAAGTTCTATTCATTTTATATATCTGTATAGTTTGTCATGTGTGTTTGTAGGTAAATAAATTTGTATCTAGTGGTGTGCACATGTTATCGGAACTATTTGGCAACTCACATGACGATTGAACGAGAAGTTCCGTTCTGCGCATGAATCCATATGTTCAAAATATTAAAAGTTGAACAAAAATGAACCAGCTTACTGAGCTTGGCGCCAAAGCTGGAAATTGAAATTTTTATACTTATTCTTTTCGGGAAGAAACCCATATATAGTATAATGCATGGACTCGTCGTAGACCTCCCCAACCAAAAGGGTCGTAACGAAATTAGGCACAGACCTATTTTATAAAAACGCTGCACATAGATTGAAACTGATCGGGTTCGACCACTATATCATATAGTCATTACACAATCAGAAGTCTATATTTCCCATCTTTTCCAAATGTGTCAAAAAGATTCTTTATTATCTATATCTCTACCAAATTTCAACAGGATCAGACTACAATTTGAAATAGCTGACACATTAGAAATAGTCGTCTATGCGCATATTTCCCATGTTTTTCAAGCTGTTTGTATTGAAATTATAGTGTATCAAAGAAATTCTATATTATCTACCGTCGTATTAAATTTTAAAAGGATTGAATTATTATATTTCATAGCCGTCATACAACTAAAAGTCGTTTTCGATATAGCTACAAGTCGGTTTTGACCAAGTTTCCCATGTTTATAAAGATAGTGCATTTAAATCTTACAAATGCTTAAGTTTCTTTAGTATCCACCGCTCCGCAAAATTTTAAATGGTTCGGACTACCAAAATACAACTATGTGGGTTTTGCTCATATATCCCTTGATTTCCAAGTTGTTTCGACCAAATATATTCTTAAAGCTGCGGTTCAGACTAAGATAAACCTTTCTTACGTGTTTTGTATAAAAATATAGTGGATACGTTTGAAGTTTATAGGAAATATTTGCAGAAATTACGTCTAAATTTAAATCGATAGGTCAACATTTAAAAATATGAAAAAAGGGCTGAAAGTTAGTAGAACCGACTTAGTGAAAATCTGTAATAGGAAATTTATTCACTTTTTCAATGGTGATTCGAGACTCTGCTAAAATTTGTTTTCGCTGACCATTTTGGGGTTCCTTCTAAACACTTCAAACTTCAGCACATAAGCAATATATCATTTTCTTCGTAATGAATTTAGATTTATAGTCTTCCAATATTTTTATAGAGTGAAACAAATATTTTCTAGAGGGTTAAAACCTACGATTATTGATTTTATTATTTCTATAATATGCGTTATATGCACTATAAAATATTATACACATTTATTATAGTTATTCTTGGATTCGTAGTAGAGTTTTGGCGGTAAAAAAGAGTATATTCGCATGAGTTTTTTAAACTAAGTAATTGCTACATTATATTCCTTATGGGACATTTAAAATATGATAAATCTTATGAGTTAATTAGCATTTATTTACAATAATATATGTTGTCGAGAACCTAGGCTTATTATATAGACACATATCAAGTCTTTTAATCGATTCATTAATCTACAAGCTGTCAGAAATTATGGCAAATAATTACGATTACAAGCAACACGAGCATATTTAATCTCATTAATTTAGCTCTAGAGTATAATGTTTAATGTATGATGTATAATGATAATATAATGTACATATACAGTATAATGATCTTGTACCATATACACTAGACGGCATAGGTATTTTGACGAAATACAAATCGTGCTTTGTTGCTCATTATTGATTTCTTCAGAATATATATGCCGATTGGTGCATGGAGATAAGAGATGCTGTCATGTTATTCCGGGAATTGTGATGCAAAACAAAACAAGAAAATAAAATAAAAACACATGGAATTTGTGAAAATAAATAATGTATGGTCACTGTTCAGGCCGCCCAGCGGGATTTCTGCAATTCGATCTGGCCCTCCAGGGTTTTTGCCAAATATATGACAAACAGTTGTACCAGGGCGATGCCCAGAGCAATGCCTGCTATGGTATAGAGATTACGCTCAGCCCAGACACGGACGATTTCAATGCAACCGCTGGTCCAAATCAGCTTGCTGGCGGCGGCCACCGAGTGCTCCTGTACGCCGTATCCGCACATGATATTGACCAGACCGGAACTGATGTCGGTGGCATTGATGCAACAGCTGTAGGGTACGCCGCATCGCTCCACCGACGGCGAGGAGCAGTTAAAGTATTCATTCTTGCTCCAATCCTGATAGCCGGCATTGCTGAGGCCACAGCACTTGAATTCCTGCTGGGCGAAATCGATGAAGTTCTGTAAATCGGGATCATCACGATAGGAATGAATTATCTTATCCGTGAATTGTTCCTCTAGAAATGAGTTCATGTTTTGTGGAAAGACAAAGCAGATAATAGCTGCAATGGAATATTAAGTTATTAAACTGGGTTCCATTTGGGATATTGTGACGGAAGACCCACTCACCTATGGCCATTTCCATGAGAAAGAAGATCAACAGGCACATGGAATAGAACTTGAGCAGACAGGTATTTTCCCGTAGTGCTCCCAAGCAGCCCGCAAAGCTGACCACAAAGACCACAATACCTGCTATGATCATGACCAGAGACACGTTTAATACCACATCGTAGATATTCTCCAGCTTCACCCAGCCATTAGCCTCCTCCCACTTGTCCATAAAGGCGTATATACCGATGCCCAGGAGCAGTCCACCGAACAGCCAGAAGATGAAGTTCAACATGAATATCATGTATTTAACACAAGAACTAACGAACGTAAAATGATGCGGATACGATATGCCCGGATGATGCATGTCGCGCACTTCAATTCCGTAGTACCCGACACCGCCACCTCCGCCGCCCCCGCCATGATATCTGTAGTTGCTCATTTTAATCACAATATTACTTTTTTTTGACTTGTCACACAAAACACACAAAGTTTATTTCACTTCTGACACATTGTGTCTGCCGTCAAATGCTATATTTACATAGCCTTTTGTTTAAATGTTTTTAGTCTATAAAGTCCCAGTCTACCGTCTCATGCTTAAAATATCGATATGATACTAATCGATAAGTGTATATCGCACAGCTGTATTAAGCGGGCTGAGCCCGGTGCTGCCAGCAGCTGAGCAGCAAGAGTTGCTGGATTTTGAAAAAAAGTTGCTAAATTATAATGAGAAAATTGCAAAAAAAAAGGTAAAAAGAAAAAAAAATGAAATTTAAAATAATGCTTCAGCATGGGATTATTATTATTATCATTATTATGGCCATAATAACCTTATCGAGTCACAGCCTGAATCACTATTTGTGTTTATTTCTGCTTCCTTCACTGAAAAACTTTTTTACGTGTGTGCACTGACTTCAAATCATACGCCACAACCTAGTATTTCTAGGAGGGGTCCTACCTATTCACATGAGTAGAATTTTAACTCACACCTCTTGTTTGGCGGGATAGTGCGCTGAGGCCCCTTCGTTCGATTATAAACTCTTTTATAAAGTCCATGTAATTTTTCCTAACTTCCCTCTCATGCTTTAGTCGCATACAGCCTCTTTATCATTCTTTTTAAAGGCATACCTAAAATATAAGTCCTCAACATGATTCTTCAAAATATTGATGTCAGAATCAGGTTGATATCAAAGTTGATGGCAACGATTATATCTGAATGTACTTGGGTGGGTTTGCCACTATACTTTGAAAGTGTTTGGCAAAGTAGAAGCCTTTATGGGCCTGAAAAAAACCAAATACAGATAATTAAATTCTACTTTATAAAGACCGTTGAAGATTTGTTCCTTATGACACTTTTCAAAAGTAGCTGCTAATTCGAAATGGAGCTTTATTTCTGTCCACTGATTCACGATTTTGGAAACTGCATTTTCACATTTTAATATTTTTTATAATCACTTAGGCTCAATGAAAAAATCGAGCCACTAGGTTATATACAAGTTCAGATTTTATTGTGAATAATTAATAGTAATTTTTGAAAAAAGGTAATAAAAAATGAAAAGTTTTTAAGTAAAATTAAGTCAAAATGAAAAGTTCCCATATTTTTTGCTAATAGCATTTTTGAAAAGAGACTTTTTAGGAGTTGCTTGATCTAAAAAATAAAATGCCTAAAACTGGCAGCACTGCTTGAGCCGCCAATGCAATTGCAATTAATCGCTTGCGCTTAATGCGATAACGCAGTATTTGGGGTATTCCCGTAAATGTTTAAACTCGAATTTCGCCAAAAATATAGAATGTTCGCTCAAACCTCTGAGCAGTGTTTTAATATAATTAATACAAATTTTAAAGTCTAACAGCAAAAGTTACAAAATCTGTCTAATCTAATCGAAAGTTAAGTTAAGACTTAACGAAAATGAACTAGTTCTCTTCGATATGCATGCGTATGATTCAGCGGGGCTCCTAGCGATTGATTAGACTTGCAGGTTGTTAACAACTGATAATGTTGGCTACGACCGTTCAAAGTTTGAACTACACACGATGCAAATCCGGCAATAGCCATTATCGGCGATAAGCGAACCATTTAATAATACCCTTAGCACAGTTTGATAGCGCACGCAGTTGGACCCGAAATCCCAGACATGAATTTACTACTGCGCTTCATAATATTCTGCTTCGATCCGCTTGGACTCGGTCGACGCTTTCTGGTGCGTCCGGCTGTCAACCTTACGCTCAATGTCTACGATCGTTTCCGTAGCAAAGCCGATGAAAAGGTGGACACACTGCGCGAACTGGTACTGCGCCTGGGACTCATAGCCTTTGCCGTGGTCTTGATCATTTGGTTGGCGGTCTTCATCTATGCCGCCTTCTACTATGTCTACATGCCACCCATATCCCATACGCGTCCGGTGCATATGCAATTCAAGTGAGTATATCATCTTAGGCGTTCCATATAGACCTGTTCCAATCTGCTATTTGTAGAACCTGCCTGGAGACGAATACACCCTGTACTTTTCCGCATGCTCACGTTTCGCTGACGAAGAAACAGCAATTACTTATGGTGGGTCAGGCGTACAAGGTCATTGTCAATATTGATATGCCCGAATCTCCGCAAAATCTGGACCTGGGCATGTTTATGGTCTGTGCAGAGATGCGAGACTATGATTCTATGCTACGGGGTCATTCATGTCGTACGGCCATGATGCGTTATCGTTCGCCCTTGATACGCATGATATCAACGTGGGCTTTGAGTCCGCTCTATGTGCTCGGCTGGAAGGAGGAATTTCAGAAGGTGCCTGTGGAGATATTCTCACGTTACTTGGAGGAACGTCAACATCCCATAACCGATGTCTATGTGGAAATACAATCACAGAAGATACAATTCTATACGGTTACACTGCATATTGAGGCTGATTTTACGGGTCTGCGGTATATAATGTTTAACTGGCCCGTACTTTCCGCCATTGTGGGTAAGTTCTGATTGAATTGAACTAATTGGCAATATCTATAAATCAACTACATGTACTCCCACCTTTCAGCCATTAGCACCAATCTATTCTTTATATTGGTCATTTTTCTGCTCAGCTGGTACCACTGGTCCGATGCCACCTGGATCCACAATTTACAAATCCGATACGCCCACTTCACGAACAAATTGCAGAGCAAAGCCAGCAGTGTGATACTCTCCAGTACGAGCAGTTTACAAGATGAGGACGACTTGAGTTACCCCGATAAAGGTGTCGATATTGCTGAAATCGGGGATAACGCTGACGATCTACATATAGATGCCGCCAGCGACGGCAGCGATGCACAAGCGTTGCGTCAGCGTAAAGTCAAGGAGAAAGCGTAGTACCCACCGTAGGATGGAAGGAATGGAACGCCCTACACAAAATCGCAAACATAAGTGCCAACGCCAGGCTTGTGCCCAAAGACTAATAGGTTTAGGAATATTGTAGTTTACTGCTTTCAAGTATTGCCCCAACTATTGCGATTTATACAATAAACTAACTTTTACCATGATGTAACAGCAGCAGCCTTCGGAGCTATCGAAAAGGGTATCGGCTAAAGCTGGACTGGCAGTCAGTCAACATGGTAAAACATGGCTTGGCGTCTCGAGTCTCAGAGTCTAACTACATTTAGTTGGTTAAGGAAGTCATTGACCTTGGCACTGCTATGACCAGCATGAAAGCTTACAGTCTGGAGATTGAGCGGAGAGTCACTCTTGCCAACAGGTTCTACTTTGGGCGCAACAGGCGATTGAGAAGTAGAGCTCTAACTTGATATACAAGAATAACACTCCACAAGGTACTCATCCTTTCAGTACTCCTAAATGGCGCGGAGTGCTTGACTATATCACAAACTGATGCTGTAGTTCTTGGAGTGTTCAAGAGAAAGATTCTCCTCAAAATCAAAACCGCATAAGATGGAACCACGAGTTGTACGAGCTGTAGGGCGGTACTGACGAAGTCAGCCGAGTGAAAAATCATAGACTTGGCTGGATTATGATGACACTCCGGCTCCTAAGGTGTTTGATGCGGTAGTTGTGGGAAATTGAAGGAGAGAACGATCCCGTATTGCCAGCTGGCGAAGACCAGCTAATAATAGCCACATAATAATAATAATAATAATAACTTTTACCGAGATACAAGTTGACACAATTATGGGCCACGACAACTGGACAATAATTGACTTGAAAAGTTAACTAATACTAGAGCAGCGGAAGCTGCATAATTGTATTTAGGATCTATTCTGTATATCTAGTGTGTACTATAGGCATATATATCTATTGTATCGATGGTCGATGGTGTCAAATCAATTGGAACGTTGTACACAAATTGACAGCGACACCCGCTGCAAAATGTGGACAGAACACGAGCAATTGAAGCATATCTAGCGCAAGGTATAAGCTCGAGCCTAAGATCGACGTGCTGCCTAATCTAATCGGCTTTAGCCTAATTGAAATGCAACCCGACTGCGACAATTGTCTTTCGAGATCTCCACTCTCTGGGGGCTTAGTTTCAAAACGTCAGCCGTAACGCGCGAAGGTGATTTGCATTGGAAAAAAAAGAAACAAAATTTCAGAAGAGAATAGAAACATACATATTTATAGAATCTGTAAACTTTAGCCCGCATTTGCATTAAAGCTGTACGGGTAGGGATTCATATCGGTCCAAAATGAGCTCAAATTCTGTAAGTAGACAACATGCTGCGACGCCTGTGTCAGACTTTGGCTAAGCCAAATTACCAGCGAGTGGGTTCTCCATAAAGCTAAATCTATAATCCTCCATAACACATTTTCAATTTGCTTCCCTAGCCAAAGTATCTTAAGCAGTTGACTGCAGCGCAACGTGAACATTTTTTCGATTCTTTTGATGCGATTTTTTGTGATTGCGATGGTGGGTAGAAAATTTGGAACACCCTTTTGAAATTTTCAAACTTTTATCATACGAATTGCGTTAGGTGTTGTCTGGTATACTCTACGGGATTTTATACCCGGTTCGGTTGAGGCCATCGCGGAACTGCAACGTCGTGGTAAACAGTTGACCTTTGTTACCAACAACAGCATCAGCTCCGTGGAGCAGCATCTCCAGAAATTTGCCAAGCTGCATATAGAAAAGGTAAAATAAGTGGAGAAAGATTATCCAAGATTTCAAACTCTTTTCGAGTGAATAAATTCAATATGCAACTTTAATATTAGCTCTAGTAGAAAGTGATAAATTATTTGTACGTGCGATTGCATTGTGCTAGATGTCGTTAGATGGATATTATTTGGTACTAAGACAAATAATGGGAGATATGTAGATCACTTGACTCCAGAAAGGAGAAAATATGCCTTATTCGCAAGGAATACGCAAGGAATCATACACTATGAGCTGCTCTCCTACGATCAAATTCTTATTTCGGACCTGTACTGTCAGCAATTGGAGCTTCTGAAGGAAGCAATATCTCAGCAGCGCCCAGCTATGATTAATATATACCATTTCTTCCAGTCATGACGAATGATTTTTTGTCTGGTGAAAAATTGGCCTTAAGAGAAACTTGTTAAAATCGATGGTCCTAGTTTTTTTGCCAATAGAAACAAGGGTTTCTATTAGAGGGGCTTAATGAAAATACCATCAAAATGGCAAATCGAGCAAAACAGTGTTTATTTGACATAAATCTGATAATTCTAACAAGATAAAGCCTTCAATTTAATGCACATGTGATTGATTATTTTTTACCAGATCTTATATATAAGTTTCAAGGAAAAATATTACTCAATTAAGGACTCAGTGTTGGAATAATCCATATCTTTGGTGGTTATGGACTAATTTAATTGAAAGTTTATCTATTAATAGATACCAAAAAAGTGAAGTGAAATGTGTGTGATTGGACTTCAATAGTTACGGAAAATATGAAATAGCTCAAAAACTGGAGCAACGGATGACCGTGAACCATTCCATTTTAGCTTAAAGATAAATCTGGACGTAACTTTAGCAGATCTACAGCCCATTTTTATGAATTGAAATCTTTTCTTCAAATCATTTCCGATATCAAAGAAAATAATATGAAGTTATCGTTGAATTCACGTCGTGGGGTATCATTGCCTATGATTATCGGAGGTTCATTTGAAATACTTAAGAAATTCTTGATTGGAAGGGAATTTTTTTTGAAATTCTAGAATAATATTCTGGGCAGCTTATTTATAACTTCAGATCAAAGTACAAAATGCAATATTTTCCTTGAAAAATGCGCATAAAAACTTAACCATTTTACGCAATAGTCTGTTAACCCTATATTGACCCATTTTCAAACAGCAACAGATTGTACATCCGGCACAGACCGTTTGTGATCATCTCAAATCCATTGGCTTCGATGGACTCATCTATTGCCTGGCCATGCCGCCCTTTAAGCAACTGTTGCGTGACGCAGGCTTTCGCCTGTGTCAGGAGGTAATCCACAAAAAGAGCAATAACTTTGGGTATTATATGACTACTCTCTTTCCCAGCGTGAGGGTTTTGTCATTAAAAGTCTGGCAGATTTACGTGAGGCGATCTACGGCTTGGAGCCCGTGCAGGCTGTCATCATCGATGTGGACTTTAATCTGAGCGCAAGTAAGATGATGCGTGCTCACATCCAGCTGCAGAATCCCAACTGCTTATTTCTGGCCGGCGCCGCAGATGCGATGATACCTTTTGGCGCTGGTGACATTATTGGTAGGATTAACTCCAAATTGTACGCCTGAGTTCTAAGGATTTCCTTCATTAGGTCCTGGTGCTTTTATCAATGTTGTTGCTGCGGCCTGTGGACGTCAGCCAACGGTGTTGGGCAAACCAGGTGAAGCATTGCGTGACATACTACGTCAGCGCCACGCCCACATACCAGCTGAACGTGTGCTCTTCGTGGGCGACAGCCTGGCCAGCGACATTGGCTTTGCACGCGCCAGTGGATATCAGACCCTGCTCGTCCTGACCGGCGGCAGCAGCGCAACGGATGTGGCCAACCTGCCGCAGGACCATGCCAATCTGCCACATTATGTCAGCGATTGTCTGGGGGATCTATGTGAAAATTTGAAGGATTAAGATTTGATATAAGCTTCTTACTTTGAATAACCGATTCGCGTAATAGCGGCAATGGTTATATATTTTTTAAACTTTTTTGATGTCACAAAAGAAATATAATATAGAAATATAATCTTCCAAAATTGTCTTAGATCTTTTTTCGTCTTCTCAAACTCTTCAGTTTGGTTGGATGGTTATCTTCTTCTAAGATAACGAATATGAAAACTCTGTCTTAGGATGATGCTCCTAAGCAAAACATATAGAGTATATGTAGAGAAATAGAGCTAGATATCTGTACAGCTTTATCTTCGATAAATTTTATCGGTAGAATATCTACTATAACTCATCCAGAACTACGATTGTCAAGATTGGTACTTCGGCACTTTACTTGGTGGAAAATGTTTACAAAGTGGTCCAAATTTTGGATTTGAAATAATTCAACAAAGATGAGACGGAGGATTTCCAACTAAGAAAATAGAAATACGAAAAGTTCATCATGATTCGTAACAACTATGTTCAGTAATTCATCCAATTTGTTTCTTGAAAACTTTTGGTAAATTACCTTAAAATTATTGGATATCCAAAGATTTTTCGATAACAATTTATAATAAATACAAAATTTTCTCAAATTTCATTTAATCTAAGTTATTTTATAAACAATATTACATAGCTTTAACAATTACAAATGCAAACTCCTCTCAAGACCCCCAACAACATTGTGCTAGACATGGGATTTGGGAACAACAATCGCGTCCCCGAATAACTGCGCCAAATCGGCCACACTGTCGGCGTAATAGTCGGGCACCTGTTCGGGGCTCGTCTCCGCCTGCAATTGCTCCAGGGTGCAGCCGCCACTGAGCACCAACAGCGTTTGGAAGCCACAAGTTCGACCGAAGACAACATCCTGGGCCAGCATGTCGCCAATCATCAGCACACGACTGGGGTCAGTGACCTTGTGTTGCTGGCACAGCATATCGCCCAGTTCCCGACCTGGTTTACCCAAAATTGTGGGTGTCTTGCCGCTAACCTCTTCCAGAATGGAGGCAAAGTGTCCTGGCCCAATAATATTGAGATCCTTGCCCACAGGCAATAAACGATCCGTGGCGCCGATGAGCAGCTGGCAGTCCGGTTGACGTAAATAGAAATGGGCACGCATCATCTTGGGTGCAGTCAGATTGAAGTCCGCATCGATAACGACAGCGCGTACCGGTTGGGTGTCGAAAATATTACGGGCTAGTTCCCGAAAATCATCCTGAACGAAATTATTTGGCTGTTTTGGAAGAGAAGGAGAATATAAAGATTGAAAAATGTATGGAAGGTTTGTGAACTTTTCTTGCAATAGCTTGAAAAACTTGGAAAACATGTGCAAAAATAGTATGATATAGACGGTGCCAGTAAATGTGTAGCATCTTATAATTAAATATTTAATGATATCTATAAAATCTCTCAAATATTAGGTAGAAATTCCACATATTTTTCTTAATTTTCCGGAACTAACGAGTAATCTGTACAACTTATCGAATTTATAAGCTCATTCGTAATAAATATGGCTGTTATATATAAAATCGGTTTCCCAAGAAGTGAAGTGGTAAATAAAATTGAGTCATAAACCTACATAACACATTATGAGATAACTTTTTAATTGTTATTGCGAATTTATTAAAAAATATTATTATCGATAAGTTTGTAGTCTTCAGTTTCAGCTAAAGCCCGGGGATCTATTTGATCGTACGAACAGATAGACGGTCAGACAGATGTACATGGCTACATATGTCAATACCCGATGAGTTCTGACAAGATTCCTTATGCCTGATGCAGACATTTTCACAAAAAGTATTATACTTCTAAATGTCGTTCTACATTGGATCAGGATATACCAATATGCTATGACAAGATCGGTAGCTTATAGATATGAAATACTAGATAAGTTAAGAAGGTAACTAAAAAAGCATATCTCTGTTCTCTAGGGATTCCATGGTATCTGCTGTGTTGTGTTAGCTAAGCTATCATTGGACTTACCCCATCGAGCAGCTGGTAGCCGGCATCTCGTAGTACCGCCTTGAACGTGGGCGATGCTATAATATAGATAAGTCCCTCGAAATTAATGCTGCGCAGATAATAAATAAGCGTCTGTGCCGGGTGCCAGATCTGTTCCCTTGTCACCGACATGCCCAGCTTGTGGAGGCGCTTCTGCACAGCCTCGATGGCCCGGACACTGTTGTTGGTCACAAAGGTGATCTGTTTGCCGGCCCGTTCCATGGCCGCGTAACCATTGATTGCATTGGGCACATTGTAATCGATGCTCCAAACGACGCCATCGATATCGCTGTACACACGATCAAAGGACGCCAAGAACTTGCTCCTCTGCTCGGTGCTCAGCTGCAAAATATGCTGGGGCCTGGGTAAAGGTTGCTGTTGAAAACGTAGCCAAAGATTAGATTGTTTGCCAATGGCCCTCTACGGGAATGGGAATGGGTAGAGGTAGTTGTTGTGCTCACTTTGGGGCTCGACATAATTTCGTCAGGCGGTTGCTGTTGCTGCTGCTTTTCCACGAAGCTATCGATGTTAAGTGCGGGACCCAACTAATGTGACAAACTCGACAGAAACGCCTTATAAGTAAGACTATAAAAATATTAACTGGCGGCGAAATTAACACATTTTCAGCGTCTATCGAAGACGCCTTTGGGTCCGGCATCGCGCGCTCTTCTTGTCATTATTATTATCAAAACAAAATCCAAAAGCGAAATCGAAAAACAAAAGGAAAACCAAGAGAAACAACAGCTTATCTCTGGCTTTCGCTCTTCTCCACAATCTTCTTCTTATTCTCCCTCTCTTCTCTTACGCTCTTTCTCTCTCTCTCTCTCAGTTTTTCTAGTCTTTTGGCGGGGACGTCATTCGCACCCGCAACAACCAGTCTATGATACACAACCCAAAACCCAAAACCCGAACCCCAACTCACACACATATACCATACACTCATTTCAGTGCACTTACCTATGTGCCTACGAGGGGTGCATGAAAAGTTCTGAAGTACATAGTTATATATGTATCTAGATAGCTAAATACGGTCATTACTTTCACTAAGTTTATTACCGATCCTAAGTCAAGAATTTTGCTTCAGGAAGACGAATGAAGTCAATTAATGTAAACTTTCTATTCCTATAAAAACCCTACAGTAAAACATCTATCGAAATATAATTAAATCTAGCCTAGAAAACTGAGATAGGCGGAGAAAGAATATGTGCATCATATGTGAAGATCGATTTTAAAATTAAAATATTACACCTGCTACGAAATGACGATATTATTATATGGCCATAGCAACCCCATTGGGTCAAAGCCTGAAGCATTATATTCCTTTATTTCTGCTCCCTTCACTGAAGAACTTTTTTACGTGTGTGGATTTCAGTCCTACGCCAGAACCTAGTTTTTCTAAGAGGGTCATGCCTATCGACATGAGCAGGACTCGAACTCGCACCTCTTGTTTGGCGGGACAGTGCGCTATCCAATGGACCACCGAGGCCCCATTGAAATTACATAGTCTTGAATATATACTCGTATGCTTAATTTATTATGTTCAGAAATGTAGAATTAATGGGAACTTGTTCGGGTTAGCTCTATAAATGCGAAAGTTATGGCCATTTTATTGAAATGGCTAAATCTACTGGGCTATGAATACTGATATATATATAATTTATGGGGTCTGCCATGTCTCCTTCTGCCTATTACATACATTTGTACAAAGTTTCAGACCAACTTTCGAATGAAATTAGGATATAATTAATAAAATAATGCTTTTATATCTGATAATTCCTTCACTGAAGAATATTTTTCGCGAGTGGATTTCACAACCTAGATTCTCCTTAGGATGGTCATCTGGACATAAGTGGGACTCGAACCTACACCTCTTGTTTGGCGGGAAAGTGTAATATCTACTGGTCCACCACATGATATAAATATCTATCAGAAAACATCATGACTGGATTATCGGAATGCATATACATTTTTTGGCTAAACTAAACGAGAGAAGAAAATGTTGCAGTATGTTATTATTAGAAGATTGGGTTGTAGTCCTTGCCTTGTTTATTACTTATCAAACGCACCTCGCTTGAGGTGATCCACTCATAAGATTTCAAATTTATATATAAATAGAGCACATCATTCTTTACCTTTTGTACAGAGTTGATAAGATACCGGAAATGCAATGTTCTCTCTTAAATTTGCCAAATGCTTTGGTTGGGAACTGTCTCATGGCTTCATTACATATTATATATAATAATTTCAAACGATAACCGCATATGAATGTTCCGCATTAATCAGCGGTTTAGCTGGAAATTTAAAAGATAGGCGAATTTATTGACAAATGAATGAAGATAGAACTGTCAACACTAGATGCAAATACTTGAGGTAGAACTTGAGATTTATAGACATAAGCTGAGGCGATTGGCTTATATTCATTTGGTATTTGCCGACCTAGATTTCCTCATATATATCTTTGTCCACATCTGTCTAACGATATTTTTTACTTACTTGACTTAAACAAGTTTACTTCATAATGAAAAACACAATTTGTCTGGGCTTTTTTACAGGGTATCTGTTATATATTTGTAGGTATGTATATATTAAAAAATGTTATCTAAATAACTAACAGCTAACCTGACCTACTAACTAAAACTAAAGGAATAAATATACACAAAGTAAGAAAAAAAAAAAGAAATTGGAAACGAGACCAACTTAAAGAACATAAATCGATGTGAGTGATTTCGGTAATACTTAGAAGATATACGGGATATATATATATATATTTATATATATATGAGAAATAAATATCGAGCATGTGTATGTTTAAGTTTAAAGCATGTTAAGTTTAAATCGTAATCATAATATAAAATAAGAACAAAAGAACAATTTCAACATCACAAAACCAGGGGAATTGGTTAGAAGTTCCATAGATAAAACATAAACTAAAAGCTATGATTAATAATAATATCAATTTTAAAATAAATGAGTTTATCCGCAAACAGCTTAGTTTTTCCTTGATTTCTTTTAACTTTTTTCCTAAACCAATAAAAATAATAATACGAATATTTTCTCCAATGAAAATATTAAGATTTAAAATATATGGATTGGCTGGTCCGCAGTTTTGCAGGCACAGGATTTCGAATGGATAGCAATGCCGCCGCTAATCTTTTTCCTGTTGCTGCAGTAATGCTGAAATTTCCTGAAATTTATGACGAAAATCGACGCTACTTTCGCTAATTATAGACAAGCTCGAAGACGGATCCTGCAGAGCATAAATAAATGAGTTTAGTGCGTGCCCCAACAGTTAGATTATGGTCTACTTACCAATATATCACGCGTACTATCAAAGTCATCCAAATGACCCAGTAGACTGGTCAGCGAAAAGTCATTGATGTTCTCCTCCAGCCAACGCGCATTAGATGTGGAATCACGCAACAGATGCATCGGACTGACGCTGCCATTGAAAAAGTTTTGTGCTGGGTAGGCGAAAGGAAGGGGAAGAACAAGATTAGCATGATACAATATTGGGTGAATCCTCTTTTAGCTTACTGGCGCTTTCGTCCTGGAAGGCATCCACTTCTCGCGCTGTTGTGCTGGGCACAGGCTGAACGGTCTCTTCGGCAATAAAATCTAAATTCGGCATATCCAATGCTGGGCCAGCTTGCTCGCTATTGGAATACTGCGGGTAGCTGCTGCTGCAATCGGAGGTAGTGTTGGAAGAGTTCGGTGTGTCCAATGTGGAGGAGTTGTTATTAAAGTTAGAGCCGTTGCTGTTACTGCTACTGCTGCTAACCCGATCGATGGGCTCGAAGAGACCATTTTGCAAATTGCGCGGACTGAGCAGATCATAAGGCTGGGACACATCCGATGTGGGTGGCAGTATGCAGCGCTGCACCAGCACATGCCGGGACAACTTCTGGCGGGTTAACTGCAATTAATCAATAGCTATAAGTATTAACAACTTCAGTAGGACAGTGCTAGACACACCTTTGACAACTGACGCACAGGATCCATAGCATTGGCCATTGGCCTTCGTAGGGGTAACATGGGTGTGCGAAAGACAACATCATGGCCCGGAGTTGCTGGCGTTGTGGCCGGACCGGATCTGGCTGCTGCAGCTGTACCGTTTGCCAAACTGTTGAGCCACTGGGCCTTGGTGATAATATCCCGCTTCCGATCACAGGTATGTCCACAACTGCATTGGCGTTTGCGCACACGCTCGCTGAGATTGGCGACGAGCAGCAGATGCTTCAGTTTATTACTAACTGGGGCCGTAGTGACGGCCTTAACGCGTTCCACGCTATCACAGTCGTTGGTGTTGTAGGGCAGCGATGCGGATGAACTTGATGTGGATGAACTTGTTGCGCCGCTGGTGGTGCTGGCGGCTGTGGTTGTGGCAGTGCTCATGCTTACGCTGTTGCTCGCCGGAACCAGCTCTGTGTCACACCAATAATACTCTAGTTCAAGTTTGGAGTCCTGCCCGAGCACCACATATAAGTCCCCAATGGTTATGTCTGCGGAATTTGACACAGTCCAGCCCCGGCGTATGCGTTTGATCACATCATCACTGAGTAAAGGCTTAAAATTACGTCCCGACGCCGCTGCATGCGACTTCGAGTTTTTACCAACGCCAGCACCGCCGCCATCATTGCGCTTGGTACGAGATGGTGGCACTGGGTTGGCTGTTGGAAGTGCCGGTGTTGTTGGTACCGGAGCAGTTGGCGGTGCAGTTGCCGGTGCTGGCGGTGCGGTTGCCGGTGCTAGCGCCACAGTTGGATTACTGTTCGAACTTATGGTGGGTTCGTCTGATGGTTCCAAGTGGCTGGTCGTGGCAAGCAGGTCATTGATCTCTTCGTTTAGCTCATCGCCGCTGTTGCTTTCGAGTTTGACTCCAGTTGTGCTGCAATCAACCATTTCATCTATAGTTTTATCATGGGCTGGACTGGATTGCGCTTTCAGTTTTTTCGTTTCGGGTGAACGTTTCTCCGAGCCGCTTTCGGTGCGTGCACGTTTGGCACTGGCCGCGGCTGCAGCAGCTGTGCTCTCCAGGGTCTCGCTGAGCACCTTGACTCCCAAACGTTCCTCGTACGCCGTCAGGCAAATGTTAACACTGCTCAGATACGCCGTAATGCTTAGCAGCGGACGATGTATGGGTACCCCAGGTTTGGGATGAAAACAAATAGCTGGAGCTGGCGCTGGCAGTGTTTCAGAGGGAGGAGCTTCAGCACCACTCGTCAGTAGTTGCTCCTCCGCCAGTCGTGTATCAGTACTGCGCCATTTGTATTCAAATGTTTTAATAAAGTTGACCAACTTCTTGTGCAACGGCACAATGGCTCTTTCCCGAGGATTCTGCGCCAGCATTTGTACGCGACCAAATGACTCCATATTGGCGGGTGTAACTAATACTTCGATCTTGCTGGGCAGCCGTATATCCTCCAGGGTATCTGTGTGGTAAATTAAGTTTAGCTGAGGCTGAACAATACCTGCAGAGGACTCACCATCTAATTGATTGAGACGACGCAAAGCCTTGCATGATGGTGTCTTGATGCGTATGTTTTTGCCCTTGCACCGTACGGTGATGTGGCCCTGATAGATGAGCTGCTTCAGCTTCATGAAATGCTTTTCCGACAGAAATTGCAGCTTGCGACGCATTTCACCATAGTTGATCAGTGTGTAGAGCTCCTGGGCGGGCTTCTTCAGTTCTAAAGAGATTAATTGGAAGAAGAAAAGGAAACAAAATAGAGTTGGTTGAATTTGTAGATGTAACTTATGGTATTAGGGGCCTCGGAGGACCAGTCTATAACGCACTGTTGCGCCAAACAAAAGTTTCTAGGTTCTAGCCCCACACATCTCCAGAGCATAACCATCCTATGAAGGGAGAAACTAGATTGTAGCGCATGATCTGAAGTTCACCCGCGTTAAAAAAATTGTCAGTAGAGTAAGGCGAAATAAAATAGTGCTCCAGGCTGTGAACCGATAAGATTATTATGGCCTATTTTGGCCATTATTGTAATCGATTGGGAAGCTATAGAAACAAGTTTCGGAGACATTCTGCATAAGTAAGGAAACTGTTCAGATAGCTATTTTTATAATCGCAATAAGGTTATGCTTTAGGTTAGGATATGCTATTGTGGCCACTGAGGAAAGATCCTTTCAAGTAATGGGCTGTGCTGCACGGAAAACTTAGGTCTTGTATAGGGTCAGATATGCCTTCTCGATCGCAACCATTTGAATTTTCGATTAGTTCATTGCGGATTTAGCTCGCTAATCCCTAGACAAAAGCCTAGCCCGCTAATCCCTAGACAAAAACAAAGGAAGTGGAATTTAGTTCTCTCTTTGTGATCTTCCTAAGAAATCGTTATAAGCCGTTTTGAACCATTGTCTTTTTTTGGTTCGAAACAACTCTTAACGATTTCTTAAGAAATTTCCTTTTCTCAGAGGGAATAATAATTATTATATGTCCATGAAAACCCCATCTGGTCACAGCCTGAAGCACTATTTGCCTTAATATCTGCTTCCTTCACTGAAATTTTTTTTATGTGGGTCGATTTTTGGATCATCAATCGATCTATGTGAAATTTGAACTATACATTTTACCGTCTTTCAATTTATTTCATAATTTCAAAAATAAGTCTAAAGATTTGTATTACAACTGTTAGAAAATACCCTTTACTTAGCACCAATTGGTTGTGATTCATTTCCAAGAAAAACTATAACCTCAATATTTTACAAGCTATGACATGTTTCTAGGAAATTCTTCGAAATAGAGCGCAGCGTCATTTCCAAGAATTTGGATATGAGTATTGACCTGTACCTGTGTATTTCTTTTCTACCCAATTCTTTCTTAAGTCTCAGCTCAAGATGTTAAAAATTAAACCATTTCTTTAAGTTTGAGAAGCAAATAAGAACGTCAACGCACGGAAATGAAAACAATTCATGTCCAGAGATAATAACCCATGGAAATGAATATATTTAATCTCTCGAGGTCAACGAGGAGGGGTAACTGCCCTTGAGAGTTTATAAATTTTAATAGGTGTTGCATAACATGGCGCAACATATGTGAATCTTTAAAAGGTTAGAGGAACTGTCCTGGATAGCTCCGATTTTTGTTTGTTGGAAAGCTACATATATGTAGGTTCCTTTTTGATATAATTTGATATACATAAAATGGTAACTGCGCTTGAGACTTTATTAATTTTAATAGACCTTTTGTAACTTGGTACAGCTTATAGGAACTGTTCTAGATAGCTTTGATTTTCCTTTATTAGAAGCTATATATATGAACGTATCTTACTGAAAATTTGATATCTCTGAACGCCCTGGCAAATATGATATTGTCTTGTTTACTTTGGGCTGTCTCTTGAAACCTTAACAAATGGCAAAAAAGGGCAGATCTTCCTATTACATCTGTGAATGTCTATCGATCAATAAACATATACGAGTATATCTTGAAATATGATCTATAAACACTATGGACGGCTACGCTGAGACTAAAGCAAACATAAGATTCCTGGAAATCTGAGTTTCCCAGAATTCCGCCAAAGTATCAGGTCTCTTACCATCCGTAAAGCGCACGTATTTGCCGATCTTGTGATATGTCTGATAGTAATGCTGGCGGACTTGGTCCTTGCTCTTGAAGGTGTAGTCAATGCTGGTGTTGCGTCGCTTCAGCTTCGTGTTGATGCAGTTGGCCACCGCCTCGAAATCCTTGCCGTATTCGTTCAACGCATCGAAGAAGCAGTTGCGTTCCAGATTTGTCCAGGTGGTTTTGTTGGCAGCACGGATCTGGGATGGGGTCTTTTGCATGGATTTATCATCCTTTTTGTTTTGCTCACGCTCTGAGGGCGGCGGCGTCATTGGGCGTGTCTGATCGAGCTTCATTTTCTGTATGACCCGTGCGCTGGCTCGTGTGCCCGGGCAATTCTGTGTGGTCACCGAACCCAACAGTTCCTCGGGCTCGGCGGACACTTTGGCCGGCAGCCCTTTGCCGCCACTGCTTGCCTCAAGGGGGGCTGGGGCAGTGGCAGTGGCAGGGGCGGAGACTGTGGGCTGAGGAGGTGCAACAGCCTCGGGTGGCAGCTTCGCCGGATTCTTGCACATGCTGTTGTTGTCTTCCATTTTATGGCTCACCGTGGCCACAGTCAGCCGTGCGGCAACGCAACAAACTGCAAGGAATTGAATTAAATTCAATTAATTTAACTTGTGCACAGATCGCGGCTCTTCGATTTCTCCGATTTCTTGTGGGCGGGCAAATATATAGTAAGAACTTCGCGCGACGCTGGCGAAAAAAATGGCGCTCGTTAATGGATCAGCATGTTGGTTTGCGCCTTGTCGCGGTTATTATGGCTCTTTCCATCTTTATTATGGCCGCTTGTTGATCGTCTGAGTTATGTTCTGGCCCACACTTACCCCAAATTGCAGTAATTGTTTATTTAGCGCAGGTTTTGTTGTCGTTTCGAGTCTTATTTATCTCCATTGTTTTGCATTCAATCGCAGCGTATTTATGTTATGTTATGTTATGTTAAGACGCCGTCTGCTAATCCCCCTGTTAAGACCCAATATGTTAAGCAAATCTCGTTTACGTTGCCAATTTTGCGTTTACGTCGCGGTTACGTTTCTCTGCTTGCGCTAACGTACGCTGGCCGAGTTCAAACAGCGCTTACGTCAACATAAGCAATTGATTTCTTATTGAAAATTTTGGAATTTTTATTGTATTTATGGCAAAATTTAACAATTCCTTTAATTATATATTGAAATTATATTCAAGTTTAGTGGTTTATTTATTAATATTTCACAATTTCTTTATAGTTTTGGCTGTCAAGCGATATGTTTTTGCGTTTTAATTTATCTATTTAAAACAGCCAAATTTGGAAAATGTTTATATTTATTTATAGATTTAAATACTCTATGCATATATTATTTGGTAAATAAAAACAGCTGAGCTGTTAACAAGTCTATAATGTACGGAATTCTTGTAACATTAGATTGACAAGCATAGAAATTACAACCCTGCATAACGTTTCGCTGTGGGGAATTTCGAATTTGAAAATTTAAATGAAATCAAAATGATAATTCTATTGGAAAATCCACAGCCTGAGAAGGTATTATAATGTTAGTCAAATTTTGATGAAGAGGCTGCTGGATTTATGTTAACGAGAGCAATGTATTAACTGGATGACAAGTCAAATCCATTAAGTAATTTTCCATGTTTTCCATTTTCTTCCATCAGATAGCATCGTATATTTTCTCGAGTATCTCTTAGAATGATTTAGAAGACCTCTAGAAAATCAATATAAATTGATAAAAATAAGAAAAATGGATATGGAAATATCAACATTTTTATCGCGTGGGACATATCGGTTTTCAGCAATCATTTTCAAAATAACAAATGTATAAAAATCAATTTTTGTCGCCAATTATACATTTACTTGGTTGATATGTGTTATATAAAGACTGATTTTTGGATATTTATATTTTTAAAGATATTATGTTAAGAGCCAAAAAATTGCACCCGACAAAAAGGTGGACATTTCATGGAAATGCCTATAAAAATTGCTTTAAAATAAAACGGAATGCGTTATAGTTTATACCGGGTATCTAATCTTATTCTAACCTTTCGTGCATTTGTCAAATTCTTTAAATCTCAAGTTGAGATACATTTAAAAGAAGCCGGTATATATTTTCATATAATTATATTCTGGAAAATTTGAAATCTTTCCAAAATGATCAGAAATGCTTAAAACTTAAGATATACTTGTTTTAGTATTTATGTTTTAGTATTTATGTTTTAGTATTTATGTATACTCAGAATTCGACTGAATATAAATTTATCACAATATATACGTTTCTTATTATATATTTTTTTATTCAAAATCAATTATATATATATATATGTACAATATATATTCTTAAAATATACTTAAATATTGGACATTATCTACTATCCTAAGCCATTTTCCAGGTAGTTTCAAAAACCAATTGGTTTAGAACAATTGATTTTCAGCGACTTCTTGGAGGTCCAATTTTTTTCTCAGTGATGAGAGACCCAAATAAACGCTAGTCACAAACTGAAAATTTTGATGTATACGCATCCAACTTACCAACGAAGCTCCATTGATATGTTTCGGGTCATCAAGGAGGAGTGTGGCGTAGAATCATCGTTCCTTTGTTGGCCAATTCTTATACATTGGTCTTGCATTTACGAAATTTTCGAACAGAATTTTTACCCTGATCCCAGGTTTTATATTAATTTAAACTGTTCACATTTCATAAAGCTCTTTTTGTATTTTATTCAACTTAAAATTAATAAAAAAAAGAACCGTTTTTGTGTTTTGTTTTACAAATAAATACCAACTATTATAAGAATTAATACTACGGCGACGAGTATAGCAATGAGCATTATCTTTTTCTGAAATGAAAGATGGATAAATATAAAAAAACATTATTGACACAATAGATGAATTGATTTATCTGTGGATATCCTCAAATATTGCCACTGAACACTCACAGATGCAACTCATCTCACCTTGCGCGCCTTCGTTTTGTAGTCATGGGCCTTGTCCAGCTGCGTGGCGCCCTTGTCTGTATAGAGGGTGGCCTGGTTCGCATGGAACTCGACCCGTTGTATCGTCTCGCTCTGTTCCATGACGAGCGTCTGGATGCGCATAAAGAGGGCATGGACATCTTCAATGGATTTTTCCAGTTTGCGTAGCTCATTGAAACGATCCATCAGATCGCGCAGAGTCTGTCGTTCTTTTTCGGTTTCTTGCAGAATCTAAAAGAAATATTATTACTATCAAGTGAGAAAAACTATCCTCCCTTTTCCGAATATTTCATACTCTTCTCGGAGTTCAAAAGGCTACAGTCTTACTTGATCATTATATTTTCAAAGACAGCGAAAAAGTATGCAGTGTTTTTTATTTTCAGGATAATTATTCATCTGCTAAATGTAAAATTTAATAAAGTATATTTTTCATTTTTATGTACCGATCGCTTTTAAATTTGGTATATCGATAAATAATGGAGAAATTTATATCTGGGGTACATTGTATGTCAATAGCTTAAGAAAAAGCTCAGGAAATAAGGGTAAAGGTTTTATTTGTATGTCTGTTAACAGACATTTTGATGCGATCCGGACTGTTTGAATAGGAAATTAAATCGGACTAGGAAGTATAGACAAATGGACTGATATCGCTCTATCTATATTTTGTCCGAAAAGAGTAAAATTATGACCAACCATATTCCATAAGAATTCTTTTTTTTTTTTTTTCATAAATAAAATTCATTTATTGCTGGAATCTGATCAGTGTCTTCTGAACTTAACCTAGCATTTAACAGGAAAAGGGGGATGGGTACATAGGTAGCCTTAATAAGAATTCTCAAATACTTACATTATCCACAAAGAGTTTAGTCGTTTTATTCTCGATCAACAGTTCTATTTCCTGTTCACTTGCCTCAGAATTGACTATCGAAATAAAATAAAATAAATTTGTTTATTATTAAATAAAATTTCAGATCCCATTCTACTTACTGATTTTGGTATGGAGACGCAGATTCTTCTTCATCTTTTGCTCGTAATCGTGCAGAAATTGCTCGTTCTGTTGCCATAGATTTATATAGGTCTGGTACAGGCCATAGAATAGTGTTCGCTTCATTCTCGCCTCGAGACTGTAATCATTCTCTGCTGGCAGATTCGATTTGAACTCCTTGAAACGTGCCATTAACTGATTGCCCAGACGCAGATTCTTGCCGTGCAGCTCATCCATTTCGTTTTCTACGGAAAACTATGAAAACTCGATGTTTTGCATTGTGTTTGCAGACTGTACTTACCGCTGAAGGAGCGCAGATTTATGGTCTGAGTCATGCGAGTCATGGACTCCAGATTGGCAGCGATTTGTGACAGTTGATAGCGAATTTCCGAATACTGTAAATAGATAGAAAATGGGGGTATCAAAATTTAAGTACCAAATATTAGACGCATGTCTTTCTGTCAAAGTTAAGACAGTGGGTAGACATGGAACAAGCCCTGTCTCTGATAAAAATGATGATTCAGAGGTTTTATGACTTTTTGTTTGAGGGTTTTACATTATTTGTTCAATATTTACGAACTTCTTTCTATAGGTTAATGATGCAATAAGTAAAATCAGGTAATTTTTTAAAAGTTGTAGGCTTGAACATATTTAGAAGGACGAATTTAAGTTGATTATTAAATTAATATAATTGAGTTAAAATATATCGTACAATAAGGTCCAAGAAATTGAGCAAAAAGAGATATTTTTATCTGTTCTATCTATGATGATATTAGAATTCAGTGAATGTCTTATTTAAAATATAGGAAGAAGCGTTTTTGAGTTTTATTTTGATGGAAGAGGCTAATGAGGCG
Source organism: Phorticella flavipennis (assembly GCA_037040045.1). Classification (NCBI taxonomy): domain Eukaryota; kingdom Metazoa; phylum Arthropoda; class Insecta; order Diptera; family Drosophilidae; genus Phorticella; species Phorticella flavipennis. The sequence continues at coordinate 1,704 of JBANCY010000547.1, read as the reverse complement.
TAGCAGACCCCACATTGTAGATATATTTTCGATCAGCATCAATAGCCAAATATATTTCAGCCCATCTGACTGTATGTTTATATGAAATCGTCGATCTCGCAGACTACCAAAACTAGAATTTTAAAGTTTGAATGGATGATCGATAAATATTTCAACATTGCTTCAAATTTTGAATTGCATGCCCCGTTTGCCTATATACGATTACAACTTTAAGAGCTTATCAATATAAAATGCGAAATTGAATTTCTTAAAATTTTAAAAGAACCTCAAAAGTGGAAAATTTTTTTTTATGAACGTGCACATAGAGAGTATACAGAATGTTTCATATACAATTTTTTTCATCGTAATATGATCTCCCAAAAATATTTTTATATAATATTTGTTGGAGTTTTTTTCACAATGTCAGAAAGCTATCCTGAAAATTTGAGAATGATAGAAATTTGCACTGACAGATTGTTTCTTCTAACGTGACGCCCCTTTTTGTATAGCCCAGGTCAGGCTATTATGGGTCAGGATTCTATTATGAATCCCAAGGTAAGCTAAGATAAGGCAATTTTAATTAATAGGTAGGAGAAGGCGTGGCCCATAAAGTATAAATATTCGTGTTCAGCATTAAGACGAGAGTCTAGTAGAACATATATGTACATGTCAGTCTGTCTGCTGGAACGAGTAAATCTCAGAGACGACATAAGCAATATAAATAAAATTTGATACTTCGACGCGTGCATATCATACGCAGCTCAACTTTATTTGAAATTTTGATTAGCCTTCCATTCTCAACTGTTATTTGATTAAAACCTATTATAAGCTTATAAGCCTATTATAATAAGAATCTTCAAATTCAGCAGAGAGGTACATAATTACCTTGTAAAGAATATGGCGCTTAAAGATTTTTGACTGAGTTCTATCAGCGCTCTAAAATTAAAAGACTACATGTGCAATTTCCAAAAATTTCCCTTTATATTAAGTATATATAGATAAAATAAAGCTATAAACACATATTGAAAATTTGTTTATGATCGGTTATCAACATTGGAAGATATTCAAGATCATTTATTTTATATACAGGGTACAGGGTATCTATTAGCAGGTCTCTCGACTAAAGAAAGCTATAAACACATACTGAAAATTTCTTTAGGATCGGTTATCATCATTGGAAGATATTCAAGATAATTTATTTTATAATTTGGGTACAGGGTATCTGTTAGCAGGTCTCTCGACTAATGTTTTTTTTTTATTTATGAATTTGCTAACAATTTTTCTCAGTCTTCTTCTTCGTCGTCTTCTTTCTAACAATTTTCAGCACATTCGTCGGAACTGAAACTGTTGCTAGTTTCGCTTATCACGGGGTTCGCGCAACGTTGACTCGCCGATTGAGTAATGCTCTGTCGCTGCCTCTGCCTCTGCCGCTGCCGCTGCCTCAGTCAGCGTCAACGCAGCTGAATCATAAATGGCAGTCAAAATGCAAAAGAAAAACAGTTAGGGGCAAAGCTAATAGCGTTGCCAACTTCAAAAAAACATAGCCCACGGATCGCTCAAAAGACCTACGACTCTATGTATCGAAATTGTTGCAAAAAAGCACAAATATTTATATAATTTACGAGTATTTTCATAGATGTGCAACTATGGCCTCAGTGGGCCAGTGGATAACGCACTGTCCCGCGAAACAAGAGGTGTTGGGTTCGAGTCCCACTCATGTACTTA
>JBANCY010000546.1:0-27833 GCA_037040045.1 Phorticella flavipennis | reverse complement strand
ACAGATAGACAGACAGATAGACAGACAGATAGACAGACAGATAGACAGACAGATAGACAGACAGATAGACAGACATACAGACAGACAGACAGACAGATAGACAGACAGATAGACCGACGGATAGACAGACAGATAGACAGACAGATGTATATGGCCCAATCGATTCCTATTTTCCCTATTTAGAATGTCGCCTTCTGAGATCTTTTGATACATATGAAGACCATCACCAAAAAATTCGCGGAGACTTTTTATGCCATCTAATCCTTAGAAAATTAGAATATATAGGAGCAAATTGTAAAAATAATGATATGTATTTGTGATCATTTATTGGATTCAATTTGAGGGAATTTTTCAAACAGAATAGCTTTACGTAATGCAAAGAAAAGCTCAAAAAAGTTTCAAAAATTTGTTGGATAGTTAAAATAATGATAGAATTATAGTAAAATAAAGGGAAAATCGGTTAGTTTTCACAAAATTGTGGTCTGAAGATAAAACTGAAAGTTGATCTTAGTTTTGATTTCAAAAGTAGGCAGCTTATCGTGTCTTATGTATCTGTCTAACTATATATATATATTTAACATACATATATTTATATGATTAATATTATAATATAATATCTATATATCCATATATATATATATACATATATAATATACCAAATATCTAACACAATTTTTTGGCGTGTTTTGCTTCTCTTCAACATGATGTGTTCTTTTTGTGTCTATTTTGTGCTCTCTTTTTTTTACCAAAATATTCCTTATCTTTTCATATGTTTATGGTTACCTTCTTTTTCTTTGCTTTTTTCAATATATATCCGATAAAATATATATATATATCTATATCCAATATATATATATACAAAAACAAAAACAAAAACATATATGTCAATGTATGTGCACCACGTTATGCCGCCCGCCACCCGCAACTGCAACTGCAACCAACCAAATCAACCATATATATCTATATATACAACAACAACAACAACAACAACCACACGATATGAAATGAAATTTTTAGATACTGACCCAAGAGGATTGGAACGTAGTGCTATTCAATGGAATGGAAAAGACAAGTCATTGGGCCGCATTGTACTTTGTGGCCCTAATGACATTCGGCAATTACGTGCTGTTTAATTTATTGGTCGCCATTTTGGTTGAGGGATTCAGTTCAGAGGTAGAGTTTTGCCAACATCTTTTCACAAAAAAAATTTAAGATATAATCCAAAAAAATTTGAATGTAAAATCACAAGGCCTTGCCGCTTGTGTGCAGCGAATTTCCTTCAAGAAACCAATTAAGGAAAGCTTATCTTCGGCTCTCCGAGGATTTCGAACTCATTTCGAGGCTTGATAGATATGATATAGTTATCCGATACATAAGAAATTTGGTGGAGTGATAGGTAATATAGAAACTTAAGTGTTTGTCGAATTTCAATGCAATTGCTTGAAACATATGGACAAACCCGAGTTTTTGTTCTGTGGCAGCTATATGATATCCGATCTTTTCGAAATTTAATGAAACGACAGATATTAAAATAACTTACATGTGTATCAAATTTTGAAATCTATATCATGAAAACCATGGGAAATATGTGCCAATTCGATATTTAGTTGTATTACAACTGATGATATAGCTGTCCGATCCTTAAGAAATTTGGTAAAGTTATAGATGATAGAAAAACCTATGCCATTGTCATATTTAAATGCAATTGCTTAAAAAACATAGAAAATATGGACAAATCCGACTTGTAATTATACTGCAGCTATATTATATAGTGATCCGATCCTTTTGAAATTCGATGGATCAATAGATCTTAAGCAAACTCTTAATGTGTGCCAAATTTAAAGGCTACTACTTGAAAACCATGAAAAATATGGACAAATCCGAATGTTATAGTATGACAAATATATGATATAGTTTTTTGATTCTATTGAAATTTGTTGAAGTGCTAGATAATATGGAGTCTTAAATGCATATCGAGTTTTAATGCAATTGCTTGAAAAACATGGGAAAGAAAGACCAAAATGATTTTAAGCTTTATAGCAGCCATATTCTATAGTTGTCCGCATCTTTTGAAATTTAGGGAACCGAAAGATAATAAAAAATGTCAAGAGTTCGTCAAGTTTGAGTGTAATTGATTGAAAGATATAGCAAATATGGACAAATCCGACCTTTAGTTGTATGACAGGTATATGTTATATTGGTCCGACTCCTTTCGAATTTGGTGGAGTAATAGACAACATATGATCATAAATGACTGTAAAATGAAATTTGAATTTTTCGAAATATATAGAAAAATATGGACAAATCCGACATTTAGTCGTATGACAGCTATAAGATATAGTCATCCCAAGCCTAAGTAATTCGAGGAAGCAGTAGATAATACAGATACTCAAGTGCTTGTCAAATTTAAATAAAATAACTAGAAAAACAAGGGAAATATTGGCCAAATCGACTTTAGTAGTAGGGTAGCTATATGATATAGCTGACTGATTGTTTTGAAATCTTGAGAATTGATATATAATGAAAAAACTTAAGCGATTCTTAAATTTAAATACAACAGATTCAAAAACATGGAAATTACGGACAAAATCCAACTTATAGTTGTATGACGTGATCATCTGACTCGATTGGTTCTGATAAATATGCAATGGCATTACAAGAGAAGAATTTACCATAGCTTGAAGAGTGAGGAACTTGTGGGGGGAGACAGACAATCGATTGGACCAAGCGATTTCTTTGTTTCTTCCGATCTTTTTGGAGGTAACCGCTGGGGTTCTCCAAAGCTTCATATTACCATTTTCTTCGAAAAGACTATAAACAGCGGCAAGGCCTTTTAAGTTTCATATTGGCTTTGAAAAAACAACATATCGATTAACGATTAAAGATTAACGATTAACGATTAACGATAACAAACAAAGCTAGTTAAAATATAAAAAAAAGAATCACACACAATGTATCAATTTTAGCATTTCTGGAACACTTTGATGCATTGTCAATAGTTCAAAAAAAAAAAAAAAAAAAATCATCGTTTGACACGTTGACGAAAAAGTCTAATTTTGAAATTTTGATTCCCTCAGCGAAATGAACGTCGCGAACGCGAACAACGCGAATTGGTTAAAAAACTGCGCGAAGAAACATTGGCCGAAAATTATAGCGATGGTATGTACGATGAATCACGCAGCGAAGCGGATTCATCGACCACTAACGATAGTTACTACGAGGTACGCAATCGATGGCGCAGCGCTGAGGATGTGCGCAAGGTAAGTCAAGTTCAAAAGTACAACAAGTCTATCGTCTATCGAAAATCGACTATCGACAATCGATGAGTATTTCCCCCTCCCCCTACTACTCAACATCAGCAGCCCATCAACCATCCAAAAGCTCTCTGGTTGTAAGCTCAAGTTTAACTCTGTAAGCTCTGTAAGCATGCGTGTGTATGAAATTTTGTAGACCCCCCGAAAATTGTTATTGCTTTGCAAATTATCGATAAACTGCTTATATTGTGCAGGTTTTATTTTAGGAAAATTTTATTTGTACATATTTTTTTTATAATTCAGTTAAAGTTTTGCTTTACTCGTCAAAAATATAGTCTAAAAATGGCTTGTAATATGCATACCAAAGTAAACAGGACTTTTACCAGAAAATGCTTGCTGTTGGCGCCATCTTTTGAGCAGCAAATGCATTCTTTAGCCTAAACTTTTAGACATTTCAAGAGATTATTAGCTCTAAATTTTAAGCGCTTTTTATCGATATTATCGATAACTTGCTTGCTTTTTGAAAGTTTTTTGGGTTTAAGAGAAGGTTTATTAATTTTTATATTGTAAAAATAATAGTTTAAAGCTGCCTTGTAATGTATATACCGAAGTTAATAAGACGGTTTTGAAATATCGTTATCGGAATATAATTTCTTATCTATAAACTGGCTGAGATTTCGCTTAAGGTTTTCCTTTTACAATTATTTGCCATTTTTTATGAGGAATTTTGGATTTCTTTTAGGAAAACTAGCTTAAAATGAACGTTTTAGGGGCATACCAAAGTAAACAGCACTTTTGCTGTATATAGCTTTCTATTCGCAGTAGCTTTTGGGCTTAAAGAACATTTTTTAGATACAGTCTTTAGCTACTTACTATCAAAATTTCATGATAGTTTTGAAAAAGTCCTGTTTACTTTGGGCTGCAGCTTTTAAAGGTTCCCTAGCTGAACTCTGCCTACTGTCTACCAGTTGGTTGCCCAGCGGCTACTTTATGCTCTCTTGCCCAAAACTATCGCTCAACTATCGAACAACTATCGTTCAACTATCGTTCAACTATCGTTTAGCTATCGGCAAAACATGTTTCTCCGAGCACTTGTTGCTCAGTCTTTGGTATGTTTGTGTCTGTGTGTGTATGTTTCTCTCTCTCTCTCTCTCTCTCTCTGTATCTGTTTCTGTCTCTGTGTGTGTGAGCTTACCGCGTCCCTCCCTGCAACGGTACGTATCGTGGGGTCTTTCAACTCAATATATATGTAGTATCCACATTTATCATCGCCTCAGCAGCTGCAGGACTCGGCCGAGCTCATCATCGAGGCCAAGAGCAACATGCACCGCCAGCGCCTGCTGCAGCCCATCCAAGATTATCAGATCAATGAGCTGCCCGCACCGCCCAGCAGCACCGCAGTCAGCACTACGTCTGGCGCCACCGCCGCCTCTGCTGCTGCCGCCGCCGCGGCTGCCTCTGCCGCTGCCACCAGTGGCAGCAGCGCGGCCGACAAGGAGGCCAGCAGCAAGCTGTTGCCGCACGAGGACTCCAAACCTCGGGGCGGCCTCAAAAAGGTAAGAAGACGAAGCAGAAGAAGAAGAGCACTGATCAAATGGAAGCACAAAAAATAATATTTTGCATGCCTTTGCCACGCCATGCCACGCCCACGACATGCCTCTGACACGCACACACACACACACACACACACACACACACACACACACACACGCGCGCGCAGACATACTCCATCAAGGATCGACGCAGCGAGGCGCCACGCCTCTCGAAAATGCGCCTCTTACGCGATCCGCCACTGATTACAACAACAGCAGCCACGCCACAAGATTCGCCCAGCACCACCATGGAGCCCGGCATGTCCTTTCGCCAATGGGGCGAACTGGAGGTAAGTGCCACGCCCCCGTACAAAAAACAGCCAAGCCTTAGCCTCAGCCTAGTCTTAGCTTCTACTTGCTGCCCACTTGCCACGCCTTAAAACACACACACAACTCTTCCACAGCCGCCCAGCTCGCCGTCGCCGTCGCTGCTGAAGCCGCCCAACATTTTCAGCGGCGGCCAACGCACCCTGGACGAGGGCATACCCGCCATAGATCTCATACCGCCCTCCCCGGTGCTGGCCCACAAGCCACTCAATATACTCAATGCCAGCCAGCTGCAGGGTGGTGCAGCCAGCGCCGTCACGGCTCCGAGTGCCACCGCACCTGGCAGCCTGCACAGCGTCATCATCGATGACATATCCAAGAATTCCAGCACAACAGCTGCTGCCACGCCCATTTATGTGCCCACCATATCATCGACGGCAGCCTCGCTGCAGCCGCCGCCGGGCGCCGGCGAAAGTCACAGCTTGAGCCTGACGGAGCTGTCGGGTTCGTTGAGCTCAGCGCTGGCTGGCGCCACTGGTCCGGGCAGCGGTGCCTCCACCAGCGGCAGCTCCTCCAGCGAACGTCTACCGCTGACACCCATCACCAGTGGCGGCGGCAGCTTCAAGCAGCGCTTCCGACGCAGCAGCTCCAAGAAACGCCCATCGCGTGCCCAGCCAGAGGATCACATCAGTGCGCCGGATGCGGACGAGGAGCAGCAGCAGCTGAACAATGGCAGCGACAACAGTTGCCTCTTGCTGCGCAGCAGCACCACCGGCCCCAGCAGCGCCGGCACCGCCGCCACCAAGGACACCAACCGCCTGTCGCCGCAGAACTCCATACGGCGGCTGTCGAATACCCTCAGTATTGGCAGCGGTCCGGGCAGCCGGCGTGCCTCGGCCTGCATTTTCAATTCACAGGTCTATCAGAATCTCAACCAGCCGCCCAAGCTGAGGCCGGGCGCCGGGCAGCGACGCATGAGCTCCATTGAGCTGGCATTTAGCAAGACGTCGCACCTGAATCTGCACAATCTGGAGGCCAACCGCAAGTCCCTGTCCTACACGAACTCCAAGATCGATCTGGACAAATGGCAAAAGTCCGAGCCGGACATGCTGCAACAGTACATGGAGGCGCGGGACAGGCGCAAGAACTCCATCAGCCACTACAACCTGAAGAAGCGTCTCGAGGAGAAGGAGCTGCAACAGCTACAGCAACTGCATCAGCAGCAAATGCTCCAGCAGCAGCACCAGCACCAGCATCAGCAGCCGCACCAGCCGCAGCTGAGCGACTCACAGTCGTCGCAGCAGGCGCTGCCGGCCCAGCAGCTGAGCAAGGAGCTGCAACAGCTTTCGATGCAACAACATTCCATGCTGCCCAGTGGGGGAGAGCACATGTCCAAGCTGAAGATGCTCATCCAAAGGTTAACGCCCAAGCACTTCACCATCGAACGTGAGTCATACTCCATGTACATCTTCCCGGAGGAGAATAGGTACGTGCTCGAATTAATCAAATGAATCAAATGACAAAACGCTAACGCCATCAGCTCAGCGGATTAAGCTTACACTTAATCCACAACACAAACTGTCTCGAAACTCGCCGCAAACTGCTTTAATGTGCTTTCACAAGCTCGCAAATTGATCCCAGAGTCCATCAATTTACCAAATGCTTTTCATTTTAAGTCCATTACAACAGTTTATATCGACCCAAAAAGCTCTTTTGTTTTACTAATGCACTTTCAGAAGCTCACAATACAATCCTTGTAGCTTTTATTCTCATGTTCAATAATCAAAGCTTTCTAAAGTTTCCAACACAATCCTTTATTAGTTCTATACAAAAGCTTTTCATAACTTCTTAATTTAACTGCCACTCTTTATCCAATAAACCTCTCATGCTGTATTTATGTGCTTTTGGAAAGCTCCCAAACACAAGTTGAATACAATTTGTTACAAATTTCCTCTGACTTTTAAGTTGCAAAAAGCTCTAATACATTTTTGTGCTTTCGAAGCACCAACCGCAATGCATTTTGTGCAAAACTTCAAATTTATAGAGATTAAAATTTATTTAAAAGCTCTACTCAAACCTTCTTGAGCTTCCAACTAAAAAGCTGCTTTTTGTGCTATGCAATACTTTGTGTATACTTTTTCAATAAAAGCTCACTGTGATTCGAAAAGTGCTTTAAAGTGCTTTTATGTCTATATACAAAAACCTTAATTGCACAAAGCTCACCGATAGCATCTAATCAAACATTATCTAACTCTGTTATTTAAAAGCTTAAACATCTATTAAATTTTCGAAAATCTTATAAAGCTATTTAGATATTTTATCATCTTCTATCAACAATATTTTGCACGAACTTTCTTCACAAAGCTTAAGTAAACTGCTCGATATGCTTAAGCTTTCAGAGCTTCCAATATCTTAACTTCTTATACGTTTCGCAAGTTTCATTTGCGTGAAAACTTATAACCTTCAGAGGTTATACGAGCTTTATTTTGACTTAATTTAATCAGCTTTCAGCTAATCATGTGCTTTCACTTAAGTTTCTCTTCTTATGAGACCTAATCGAATTACCTAAGCGAATCCATCCAGCAAAAAGCTCACTTGCCGCTTAAAGCACAAGCACACAAATCTGTCACTAGGTTTGAGGTTATATCCGATACAATATCCAACACGGAACATTGTTAACTTTTCCGAACTCTGTCACAGTTTTCCTCAGTTCATTTTCATTTTGATTTTGACTTTCGCTTTGCAGTTACGATAATTCAATTTGAACTTTGCTGCGATTCCCCGATTCCCCGAAACCCTAACCCCAACCCCCTGTCCACCCGCAAATTCCCGCTCGACTGGCCAACATGCCGCGCCCCCGCCACAATTGCTGCCATTTACTCTTTAACCGATTTTGGATTTGACAGGTTCCGGCAAGTCTGCACGTGGTTCGTTAACCAGAAATGGTTCGACAATGTCGTCCTGCTCTTCATAGCTCTCAATTGCATAACACTGGCCATGGAAAGACCAAACATCCCTCCAAACAGCACCGAAAGATTGTTCCTCTCAACAGCCAATTACGTGTTCACCGTCGTCTTCACTGTCGAAATGTTCATTAAGGTAAGTTCACAGTGGTTCGCAGTAGTTCAAACCGGTTCACAATGGGTTCATTCAAGTTCAGTTCAGAGTTCATTGAATTGACAGTTGAATTGGGGAAGGGAATATAATCTGAACTTAAAGACTTCTTAAACTCAATGCGCAGACTGATTTTCAATGGAAATTCTTATATTAGTAAAAAAAAAAACTATTAAGTTTTGTACTACACAAGTTTCTTCGAAAAAAGTCTCCTTCCCAAATTCCACCAGCCATCAAACTCTCAAAACTCATCCGTTGAGACTCGACATCACCAAAATGCACTGTATTTGGCATAGATCGATTTTCCATCCATTTAGGATTGTATATTCGTAAAAAATGTAGATCCCGAGATATTAAAGTTTTCTTATGTTCAAAGTTCTTGAACAATAGTCTCGTTCTCGAATTCCACCAGCCATTAAATCCTGAAAACTTATTCTATAGAACTCCCGTATTGCTCAAATTGCGCTAAACCTTCCCATGATGATTCGCCATCAAAATCCTATTTTCGAAAATTTTTCACATATCCGAGATATTTACGGATTTCTAAAAGAAAAATTGTTTCAAAAAAAAACTTCCATCAAATCACGAAATCCTCAAAACTCACCCTTGGGGATAGCTCCGACATAGCTTCAAATCTTACATAGATTGATTTTTTTATCAAAATCAAATTTTCGTAAAAAAAATTTTGAGTTTTTTATGTTTCAAGGTTTCTCACTTAAACATTTTCAAAGTATATCCGACATGACTTCGGTATAGCTCAAAATACTCGGAACCTTTCACATTTCCTATCAAAATCCCATATTCGTAAAATGTAGATGAAAATATCCCGAAAACATGCTATTTGGGTCAAATGTTTGTTATAGTTCCATAAAATACATACATTTGTTAGTAATTTCTTTTCAAGTTTATAACTTTTAGCATCTATTTACCATGCGGAAGTTCTATTCGACGATATATTCATCCGTTAAGACTCCGACATCACCGGTATCTTGCACAGATAAATTTTCCATCAAAATCCGATATTCGTATTAAATATAAATCCCCAAATATTATTAGATTCTTAAACTTAAGGTTCTTCCTCTTCCCAAATTCCATCCGCAACTAAGCCCTCAAAACTCATCCAATAGAACTTTGGCATAGCTTCAAATGCCAAAACCTTCGCCATGATGATTCGCCATAAAAATCCGATTTTCATAAATTTTCGTAAAATTTTACATGTTTTTCAAGAAATTTTCAGTTTTGTTCAGTTTTTTGTTGTTCTGACAAAACTCCAGTATAGCTCAAAATATTCGGAACTTTTCAAAGATTGATTTTCCATCAAAATTCCGTTTTCGAAAAATATATATGAAAATTTTTCCGAAAACGTGCTAATTGGGTCACAATTTCTGTAAGAGTTCCATAAAACTGCCATGCGGAAGATCTATTCAACGATATGGTATAAATTTTTTGAATTTCCATATTAAAATCAAGTTTGTTCTTGAAAAAATTTGCAGGTAGTTGCCACGGGCATGTTTTATGGCCCGGATGCATATTTCACATCCGGCTGGAATATAATGGATGGATCTTTGGTTACGATATCGATAATAGATTTGTTAATGTCATTGATTAGCGAATCGAGTCCGAGGATATTTGGGATTTTAAGGGTAAGTTTTTTGTAAAGTAAACAACGGCACGAAACAAAAAACAAAGCAAAGAAAGCGCAAAAAGGTACCGCAGCATCAGCAGGCGACAAACGACATGCCGACATGCAACCATGCAACATGCAACCATGCAACATGCTACCATGCAACATGCAACCATGCAACAACTCTTAAACTGCGCCCAACATGTGCGAACCACGAAACACGCGGATCAGAAACAATGCTCTCGCTATTGCTCGCCCGCTCGCTCGCTCGCTCTCTCTCTCTCTCTTTCTTTCTTTCTTTCTGCATTTCTTTCTCTTTCTTTTCTCTCTTTCTCTTTTTAGTACTGTGTAATTATCTCTTTCTCTGTCTGACACATTAAAGCTATTTGGTTCTTCTAATGCAGAAATCTATCTATCTGTCTCTCTCTTTATTGCTTTATCTATCTCTCTCTGACTCTCATGCTGTGTCTCGTTTTCATTTCAAATTTTAACGCGTTTTCATTTCTCTCAAATCTCTCTGTACGAAATTATATGTCTTTGAATCGGGTATTCGCTAAATCTGAAAACTGATATATGCCTATAAAAATATATATATAAATCAAACTCTAATCAATACATAAACCCAACCGATCTCTGCAGGTAAATTCTCGATTATTTCCAAAAAATAAAAAAAAAAAAAACAAAAAATCACCCGTAAAGCTTTTACTATATCTCAATGTGTATGTGTATGCGTGTCTGTGTGTGTGAGTCCTTCTGGAACCAGAGGGATTCCCCTCTGTTTCATCGTAAAGCCTGCAAAACCCCCAATTGAAAAGTAAATTTGTTGCCTTTCCCCCCGCATATACTTGTATTCGTACTGTAATCGTTATCGAAATTATAATCGTTATCGTATTATTCGTATTTAACTGTAACAATTTGCATTATTCTCTTGTAAATCCCCATCACGACCCTGTACCCCCAGCACGATTAAAACGACGTCTATAATCGCACCTTTTGTGCTTATACGATAGTTTCCAATGCCCTGTCGGATCTAGTCAAATTTCTTATATTTCTCGAATCTGAACCAACGATGTATTTCTGAAATTTTTAGACAATTTCCAAAATTATGTTTTCTTTACGAAAAAATATATGTATATGTTTAATTTTCTATATTCATACAAATCCGACATGGCATTCAGTATATATGTTTAGGATCTTATAGTACACCCGTATCATTAGAATTTACCCTTGTCACCCTGTAACTTTTTACATTATATCAATTTCCTTCATTGGTTAACTAACGATAACATTGCTTAACTATCCATAATGGAGGCAGTTGGCAAATTAACATTTTATCGATAGTAATCGATTGATTTATAAAAATATATCGCAGAACTATGTGAAGTATACATATACATTTCATTGTATTTATACAATACATTTCATATTTTAAGCGACAATTAATAAGACGGAACTTATTGATGTCCGTACATGTTATCGATAGATGTCGATAGCTATCGATTTAATGTCTTGAAGTTTTGTTTTATGCATTGAGAACTGTGATTATAAACCACTCAAGCTGAAAATTATCGTCGAATTTGATGCTCTGCATATTGAGTACAGTTCAGTACTTTTCCGAGAAATAATCGATTAAATCAATTAAATCGAAAAAAAACGAGATTCGATCGATATATTCAACTATTCCTGCGAGAAGATGGAAAGCAATCAATGCCCAGAAAGACGGTGTTTTAGATAAATCCAATACAAGCTACAACTTTGTGTCAAACAGTTATCGATAGTTGTTTGTACCATCTTATATGTTATCGAAATCAATGTAAAAAAAACACTGAAAATGAAAATTATAAGATTTCATATTTCAATGCAATACAAAATTATTTTGTTATTCGCAACTGTAAATTAAATGTTATCGATAGTTTTCCGATAAGTGCAGCTTACTGATTGACAGCGTACGGCAATTAGTTGCTTGTCAATGATACAAATTGTTATGTATATCGATATGCAATATATTAATATGCCTATAGTATTAATAGTGTCAAAATCTATGATAAAAGTTATCGATAATTTTGCCGATAAGTGCAATTTACTGAATGACAGTGTAAATCAATTAGTTGTCTGTTACTTAAAATGATAAAAATAGCTTAAAAAAAAACGATTATATATCGATATTTTTGATAACTGTCAATCAGCATAACTGTTACTGTTCCATTTCCACTTGTACCAGACATAGTTTTGTATTAGATTTGTACTCCATTTTTCTTCCCGTACACCCATTTGTCACCTTTGTCTGCTGCCTCATGCCGCCAACACATTGTAACACATATATCGTTTCGTTTCGTTTCGTTTCGTACCATTCCCATTGTTTCAAGCCAAGCTTATTGTGTCACGTTCGTACGTTCCAGTTCCAGTTCCAGTTCCAAGTTTTGAGTTTTCTGTTCTGAAGTTGTTATATTTACAGTGACTGATGTGACTGATGTATCCTATCAAAGATGTGCTACATATTGTACATGTATATATATATACGCCCGATTAAACGATCTAATAATATATATCTTTCTGTTTCTGTTTCTTCCACGCTCCCTCTTGCGCTGTCTCTTTCTCTTCTTCTCCGTCTTGCTCTCTCTCTCTCTCTCTCTCTCTCTCTCTTTCGATATGTTCCAGGTGTTTCGTCTACTTCGTTCCCTGAGGCCGCTGCGTGTGATCAACCGCGCCCCGGGTCTGAAACTAGTCGTTCAAACGCTCTTATCGTCCCTGCGTCCCATTGGTAACATCGTGCTGATCTGTTGCACCTTCTTCATCATCTTCGGGATCCTCGGCGTGCAGCTCTTCAAGGGGACCTTCTACTACTGCGAGGGGGAGAACATCAAGAACGTACGGAATGCGGCCGAGTGCCGGAGCATTCCCGGCAACGTCTGGACGAATCGCAAATATAACTTCGATGATCTCGGCAAGGCGTTGATGTCCCTCTTCGTGCTCAGCTCCCGCGATGGCTGGGTGAACATCATGTACACGGGACTCGATGCGGTGGGCGTGGATCAACAGCCCATCGTGAACTATAACGAATGGCGTCTACTGTACTTCATTGCCTTCATTCTGCTCGTGGGCTTCTTTGTGCTCAATATGTTTGTGGGCGTGGTCGTCGAGAACTTCCATCGTTGTCGCGAGGAGCAGGAGAAGGAGGAGAAGATACGGCGTGCGGCCAAGCGTGCCCTGCAAATGGAGAAGAAACGCCGTAGAATGCACGAACCGCCGTATTATACGAACTACTCGCCGACCCGTATGTTCGTCCACAATGTGGTCACCTCGAAGTACTTTGACCTGGCCATTGCCGCCGTAATTGGCCTCAATGTGGTCACCATGGCCATGGAGTACTACATGATGCCCAAGCCGCTGCAGTATGCGCTGAAGATCTTCAATTACTTCTTTACGGCCGTATTTATACTGGAGGCCAATATGAAACTGGTTGCACTGGGCTGGCGTTTGTACCTGAAGGATCGTTGGAATCAACTGGACGTGGGCATTGTTCTGCTCTCCATAGTGGGCATTGTGCTGGAGGAGCTGGAAACGAACATTATACCCATCAATCCGACCATAATACGGGTGATGCGCGTGCTGCGCATCGCACGCGTGCTCAAACTGCTGAAGATGGCCAAGGGTATACGCGCCCTGCTGGACACCGTGATGCAGGCCCTGCCGCAGGTGGGCAACCTGGGGCTGCTCTTCTTCCTGCTGTTCTTCATCTTCGCAGCGCTGGGCGTGGAGCTGTTCGGGCGTCTGGAGTGCTCCGACGAGATACCCTGCCAGGGGCTGGGCGAGCATGCGCACTTCGCCAACTTTGGCATGGCTTTCCTCACATTGTTTCGCGTAGCGACTGGCGACAACTGGAACGGCATCATGAAGGACACGCTGAGAGATAACTGCGATGACGCGGCCGATTGCGTCCGCAATTGTTGCGTCAGCTCGGTTATAGCTCCCATATTCTTTGTGATATTCGTTCTAATGGCGCAATTCGTTTTGGTGAACGTCGTCGTGGCTGTACTGATGAAACACCTCGAGGAGAGCCACAAGCAGATGGAAGACGAGCTCGACATGGAGGTGGAGCTGGAGCGTGAACTGGTCCGCGAGCAGGAGTTCGCACAAGAGCAAAAACTGTGCCAGCAGCTGGCGGAGGCGCAGAGCAAAGCGGTCGTAGCGCCGCGACCCCTAGCCAAAGTCAAATCCTTGCCCAAGAACTTTATCTATAGCACACCGTCGCTGGACAAGAAGTTCCCCAGTCCCACCAATCTCACTGGACTGGCGGCGGGTGGTAGTGGCACCTCCACGGGCGGCTCGGCGCGCCGCCAAACCGTGCAGTACTTCAACCAACAACAACAACTTAGCCTGGCCGAATTGGGCAGCGCGTTGACGCCTCAGTCGCTGCGCGCCCAGCTGGGCGAGCCCTTTGCCGGCAGCTCAGTGACAGCCGGTGCAGGTGGCGCTGGTTCCCTTGAGGATCCAATCGGCCTGCAATTGCCGCCACTGGGTCGCCGCGGGCGTCGCGCCTCAGCGGCCGCCGGCTTCCGCAAGCGCGGCGTGCTGTCCAAGGAGCGTTCGCTGGACGAACAGGCCATACGACGACGCAATCTGGAGGCCAAACGCACCAGCTGCGACTCTCTGCCCTGGGGCGGAGATGCACTCGACTATCGGCGCGGCACCATCTTCGAGAGCCTCGAATCGGATGTACCCGGCGCAACCGTGTCCAGCTATGATCTGGACGTGCGCAGCATACGCAGCGCGGATCTGCCGCGTGCGCATCACGAGGCCGAACCGCTGTCCGTAGTCAGTGCACTGGTGCAGGCCACGCCTACGCCCACACCAACGCCCACGCCCATGTCCATGCCCATGCCAATGCCCACAACAACGCCCACACCGACGCCTACACCGCTGCCGCTGCCACCACTGACCATGCCCATGCCCATGCCCATGCCCAGTGCAACGACGCAACCGCGCCGTCCCTTCGGCTGGTCCCAGTCCGTGGATCAGGGCTGCTTGCTGGGCGCCGGCGGACGCAGCAGCCTGCTGCTCTCGGTGCCACGTTCCATGCCGCCGCGCAGTCGCAGCGGCAGCACCAAGCAGCTCTTCAAGCAGCAGGCCCTCGACGAGGACGCCGACATGGACGAGAACTCCCTGCTGCTGCCCGCCGTCTCCGTGGCCCTGCCACCGCCCACAGCCCCGCCCATGCCGCAAACAATGAGCAGCTCGGGCAACGGCAACGGCTCGCCCGACGGCAGCAGCAGCACCTCCGTCATGCTCGGCGGCGGCAAATCCGAGACGGCGGACATACTACGGATCATCAGCGAGCGGCGCCGCATGGATCACCGGGATCAGTGCGGCAACGAGGACAGCGACTACAACGAGCTGCTGCTGGTCAAATCGCCACAATCATCAACCGATTAAGCTAAGCTAAGCTAACTCTATAGCTATATCTTTAATCTATATCCTTTATCTATAACTACATCTGTCCCTTTCTATATCCCCCCACACACACACACACACACACTCTCTCTGTCTCTGTCTAACAGACCCTATTCTATATGTTTAGCATAGATTTTCTTTAAGCAGTATTGATTTTGGTACAGTCAACGCCGGGAGACTAAAGGTATATGCTGAGTTTTCGCTGGCAATATATGACACATATGACATTTGCATATGACGCTTGGCCAGACAAAACTATCGCTTGTCTTATGAAAGTTATGAACATTTGACTATGTAACTATCATATATATATGGCTATATATGACTACATATGACAGAGCAACTCTGTAAAGTTTCCATCTGACAACGTTTCATACATAAATTATGTCATATATCATACAATATGACAGATATTTTACTCATTTGTTCATTTTGAATGTGTCATACATATGGCAGTTTGCAGGCGGACTGGGTGTTCCTCAGCTTATGATAGCTTTTGATATATTATTTCACATATGTTATCATATGATACTAAGTATATGACAGCTTTTGACATATATTATTTCCTTCCATCTGATAAATTAGATAAATTAGTGAATTGTTCCAACTAATTATTACATATGTCATATATATGGCTGAATTGGGTTAAACTTAGAGTATGGCAGCTTTTGACATATTATTTGACATATGACATATGTTATTTCACATATGGATATATCATTTTATGTGGCAGTTATATGACAGCTGTACATATATAACATATTCCAGATATCAGTTATTTGACACATAATTTCTCTATATTGTATTTAGTAAAGAAATGACAACTTTATACACATAAAATAACTCCCAGACATCATATAATTAATAGCTTTTGTGACGTTTTCCCAGAAAATATATGACTTATCTTGACCTATATTATGTCATACACCTATTTATGTTTCTTTTACAAAGTTGTGACATAGATAACATCATAGATAACGTATAGGTGTGCCATATGACAGCCTCTAAAGCAATTTGTACCAGATATTTAATGTGTCATATATATTATATAACGAAAACTCTTCAATTTATGTCTCTTACATAGAAACAAAGCAATCAAAGAGGCGTAACTGTACCAAAAGCGAACACACAACATATATCGATACATTTATCGAAAACTAATCGATTTTATTTTCTCACACATACACACACAGATCTAAGCCTAACTATATGAAACTGTAGCCTGTGCAAACTTTAGGGAATTTTCCAAGTGCTCAGTTTGAAGAAAGCAAAACTATATAAAAAAAGAATTGTTAGTAATTAGTTAATAAATGTTAACGATAACGATAACGATAACATTACTCATTAGCGTTAGGCGTTAACTGTAACTGTAACTGTAATTATAACTGTAACGATTAACGATAAACGATAACGATAAACTACTCTTTAGAGCGTTCTCTAACGAAAAATACAAAACAAACAAAAATACCAAAAAAATACCAAATATATTCAAAACAATGAAAAATTGTCAACTGTTTTTAGTGCAATCTACGGTTTTCATAAGTTTAGACAAAAACAAAACAAAAAAAAAATACTGCAAAAAATATACTATGGTATCAAAAAAAACAAACAAATTGTTGTTTAGAGCGTTTTCCGTTTCAACCAAGAAAAATACTAAAGAAATATACTAAATACAAAAACAAGCTGATTAAATGATATACAAAACGTTATATGCATATATATGTATATATATACTTATATACATATATAGCTATATATATATTATGTATATATATACATATATCTACATATAGAGCAGTGCATACATATATATAATATATATATATATATGAACTATAAAAGAAAGGAAATCATCAACTCTGTGATTAGCTCTTAAAATTGAATATTTATATGAAATATATACATATATATATATATACTATACATATGTATGTACCAGCATAGTATATGTATATATATATATATAAGTATATATAAAGCAGTAAATACATATATATATATGTGTATGCGCATCTAAACTCGTATTGTATTGTCTGGTATTTTATGTAGTCTAGTCTAAATTGAGAAAAAATACCAAATTGTTGCAGTCAAAACAAGCAATAGCAAATTTTAGCGCGTTAAGTGAAAATTACTAAAAAAAAATACCAAAAAAACTGCATTGTTTCAAAGAAAAATTACAAAAATGTAACTAACTAAAAACCAAATACTAAAAAATACCATAACAAAACTACATTGTTGCCATTTTGTTTTGCATAAGTGAAAAGAAAATAAAGAAATACTAGAAAAATACTATGGAAAAATACCAAAAAATACCAAAAAATATATAGTACATTGTTGCCATTTTGTTTTAGAAAACGAATTTACATAGTTATGGAAAACACAATAATATTTTAGACAATCTTTTGCTCTCTGTCTCCCTTCCACACACACAGACACTCTATATATCTCTAGCTCGATCTATACCTGTCTCGCTCATTTCAAAAACTGTGCCAAAAATACGACACACACAACAACAGCAAGGGTAATTAGCATATGTTAAAAATGTTTTGCGTAGAAATTGTTTAATACCCAAAAAAAAAGAAAAATGCCCTAAAAAAAAGCCGAAAAACCCTCCCGAAAATATATAACAATATATCATAAACCTGGGCCAGCAGACCCAAAGTTTATTTTTATATAATATGAATGAAAAAATGCAGAAAAAAACGGGCTAACGGGCAAATATATCGCATACTGAATATACTTTAGTGTTATATATATATATACTGATATATATAGATTATATATATATATATATATATAAACGTAGTCAACTTTTATTGATAGTCTCTGAAACATAAAGAAATTGAAATTGCAAATGCTGGAAATGGTATATATGCTCTCCTCTTCCCCCCTATATTATATAATGCGTACCCCCCTGTCCACTCAGAGTAAAAACTTTATGGCATAGCATTTATAAAGTGTAGTAAAAATTTCATATATATATAATGTATATAATGTACTTGTATAGCAAAAAAAGAACAAAACTATCAACGAATTACACTTTATAGGCACAAAATATACCAAAAAAAAATACCAAAAAACAAAAAACACTGTCAATTTTTCAAGCATGATCTAAATTGAAAATTTTCCAAAAATGAAGAAAACGCATTTTTTACACTCTTTGTAGTTTGCCAGGCGTTTAACGATAAACGATAACGATAGCAAGTTTAGACAAACTTTTGACACAAAAGCAACAAATCGAACTTAGACAACTTTATGCTATAATTACGGGCGTTACGCGTTACCGTTACACAACTTATATACAACAACAAAAACAACAACAACAACAAGATACAAACTTAAATTATGTAATAATTTCATCTGTGCCTTTCTCTACGATTATACGATCTATGTATAAAGATATATACGTATATACATATAGATACAAATTATTATTATTATACTAAATGAGAATACGACAAAGAATACTATAAACTATTTCACACGTGTGCTCTTCTCTACACTTCACGCTGTCCCCAACTATCGCACTCTATCTTACGCGCTCACTGCAAAACTATCGATTGCAAATTATCGGCCAGTTGGTTAGCCGATGTATTTTTGTACGATATCTAAGTTATTCAGCTTAAATAACATCAAATACGTTTGGTTTGAAAAACTCTAACGTGGTCTTACCATTATTTACAAACTATCGATAACTATCGCATACTAATCTACACAATTTAGTTAAAAAGTTATTTAATGCAGCTCAACAAATATATTTTTACTAAAATTTAAAAGCACCTTCTCATAAGAATCGATAGCAAGTGCTGGGATTCTTTATCGAGTACATTTCCAAATAGAGATTGAGTAAAATTAACATTTTTGTATTTTGAGCAAATTTTTGCTTAGGAAATAATTCGTAATTTTGATATCGATACATATCGATGGCACGTTTCGTTAATCGAAACGCAAATTTCTGTTAATGCAAATTTTCACAACAGTTCTTAATTTTGATATCGATAGATATCGATAAAACATTTTATTATAATAATCGATCGCAAATGTCTGCATGTTTTCATAATGCTTCCAATAAGAGCTTTAGCAGAATGAACATTTAAGTGTTTGTACTATTAGTTCTAAATTTGTTTATCGATATATATCGATAATTCATAAATATTTTGTAGTTGATGTCAAATGAAATAATTCATTGGATATTGCTTGAAATGTTAATATGTTCTCGAATATACCAAACTAAAAGAATTGTTTTGAATACTTATCGATATATATCGATAGTTCAAATTCATTTAACTTAGAAGCTACAAAACAATTGAATAAAATATCGTGAAGAAAATGATTCTATAAAAATGTTGATAGGTGCAAACATCGCTAAATATCGATAACATTAGTTGGCTTACACCAAAAAGAGCTCCTTGTCATTCGATAGATTTGCATGTAATACGACAAAAAGGGACAGCAACAACAATGACTATCTCTCTCGCTCTATCTCTAATTCTACAACACGCAACAACCTACAACAAAATACAGAAACTAAAGTAAATATATGATAATAGAAATCGATATATATACATATATATATATATATATAATAATAATATAATAGCTAAAAAACAAAGGAATTATGTGAGAGAAGAAGAAGTTAATAGACGTAATACTCGTATGTTTTCTAGGGTTAAAGCGCTTCTAGTATCCAAAGTTTTTTTTTTTCTTCCTTTTGACGTGACGAACTACGTATGAGATTTACGTACTACGGTTAGGCCGTAGATCTTGTGCTCTGGCAGTGTGCTTCTGGGGTGGACTTATATATAATACATAGACTTTATTAGATAGAATATGTAGAACAAGTTATACATATTAATAACAACCATTTTATAGCTGGTTTCGACATTTTTTTTTTTGCTATTTTACAAAGTTTCTTAGGGAGTTGCTGTTTCTATATGCAATAACTTGGGTGTTTACTAACTAAACTTAATGAAATTTTCAGGATATGTAAATAATATATTTTTCGACTCGCAAACTCAGTTTTAAGTGAATTGCAGTTATAATTAAATTGTTATAGTCAAAATATAAGAATAGGTCTTTTTTGCTCAAACTTTCTGAAACTAAAAATACCATAAATTTCCCACAACGCTCCACAAAATACCGAAAAACCACTGCAAGAGCATAAGGAAAACTAATTTTTTTTTTGTTGGGATGGGTATACAGTCCCGTTAAAAAAATAATACTAAAAACAGAAGCAAAAAAATACTAAACTAAAATGCGTTTTTTTTTTCTTGTTGATTAATAATTAGGTAAAAACAAAAAGGCAACAACAAAAATCAGACATGAAAACTTAAGAAACTAAAGAAAAAAACAAGCTAATTAAAAAATACTAAAAAAATACCAAAAGGTAACGAAAACAAAATAATTATATAGAAAATTTGAATAAATACAAAATGAATTTTTGCTTTTAGCTAAGTAAAAGGAAAACCTAAGAAATGAAAATGAAAATGAGAAAGTTATAATAATTGTGTACGAAATCGTAAAAAAGCATCCAAAATTGAGCACTATTCCCCCTACCTTCCCTCTAACTGTCCAACTGTCTGAACTATTAAATGTTAAATACGAAAAAAGAAAAAACGAAAAAAACGGAAAGTAACTCCAACTCCAAAAATTACACAAAAAACTAAGAGTTGTAAGAAGAGAAAATTTTTTTTTTGCATTTCTTTTGAGATCTGCGGTAAGAATATCCATGTAAATTGGTTGAAACTACCGAAGGAACCGCTCTACATATACCCAAAGAAAAAACATACATATATACACGACATCTATATAATTCAATATGTATATAAGGAAAACAAAACAATGAGCATTATGGATTAAATGGAAATTTTGAAAAGATATAAAAACCAAAAATGTTTCTAGTTTCTTTTTTACCCATACTCAAGAGGTATGACGGGCGTAATGGGTTGATCTTTTGTAGAGTTATGGAAGAACAAAATTTGCTGGACAGATCTATGATAGATCCCGAGAGTCACTTAAAAGAAATATACCATATCTAGAAGACGGAAGTCTGAAAATTTTCATAGAAAATACATCAATACTTAAGAGTTATTCAGGGAAAAGTTGGTTGATTTTTGTCTGAGCTATGAACAAAGTTTGCAGTATGATATATGATAGATCCCGAGACTCAATCGGAATAGCAATACCATATCTAGACTTATGCATTTTTCATTTTGCTCAGGGCATATATGATAGATCTCGAGACTCAGAGAACACATAAGTACTAAATCATAATAAGCTCTGTGAAACTTTTACTAAAATAAACCATATCTCAGGAGATATTCTGTAGAGAGTTATAAGTGAACTAAGGGAATAGATTTCAAGACTCAGACTGCATAAAATAAAATGATTCTTAGGCACAAATGTTACATATAAAGATATTCCGGAGAAAAATTTGTTGAATTTCGACTGAGTAAGAAGGTTGTTGAGGGGACGAAACTATATACCGAGATTTGTCTAGATTCGGACTAAAAATAATTTTTTTTTGCTGAAAATAAGTTCTAAGCTAAGATCTTTGACTAAGTTATAGAAGCGCGATATATAGTACTTAGCCAGTTCCTATATATTTAGAAAAATTACCTTTTCGGAGTGTCTGAAAATTCGATGGAAAACTAATTCTTGTCAAAAATCGAATTGCAAAAGTTATTTCTAAGATAAATTTCTTGAATTTTGACTTAACTATGGGTTTACGAAGGGTACAATGATATGTAGTTCCCGGTATTCAGCGTTTTTAAAATAGTATTTTTCTAGGTTATGTATAAAATCCAGAAATCCATTAATCTTCCCAAGAGCAAAGTTCGCCTAAAAAGTCTTTCGAATTTTGACTAAGTTATGGGAGTTAAAAAACGACTCTAAAAAACAAATCGGGAAAGAAATCGCTTCAATTTAGACTAGGTTAGGGAAGTACGGAACTTGCTAACTAAATTACAAGATATTTTGAGGGAGAAATCGGTTGAGTTTACACACAGAGGCAACGATAATTGACCTGTGGATGGAAAAAATACTCTACAATACGCTTCTGAAGTTTTTATAAAATTAATTAATCACAGGTAAAAATCCAATCTAAAAAATTATTTTTGAGAAAATTCAGTTGAATTAAGACATCTATATATTGGGGCCTCTGTGGACCAGTGGATAACCCAAAAGGCCGTGGATTCGAGTCCCACTCATGTCGATAGGCATGATCCTCCTAGAAAAACTAGGTTGTGTCGTAGGATTTTGAAATTCACCCAAGTTGTTCAGGGAAGGAAGATGAAATAAAGAAAAAATAAAGTGCTTCAGGCTTTGACCCGATAGGGTTGGTCATATAATAATAGTATAGAGTGGAACCTTGACAGGTTGAAAATACAGTCGAATCCCGATAATTCGAATTTTTTACGATTTAGACGAGTTTTTGATTTAACGAGATTTCTATTAAAAGGGGTTTTTACAGGGGACCAGAAATTTATTCCAAATTTCGCGATTTTCAATTATCGGGATTCGACTGTATTATGAAATATTAATTTATGATCCTCCGAAATTCTAAAAATTTAATATTAGCTGGAAATGGAATATATAAAGCAATTTCAGAGCGAAATCGGTTTTATATATACTAAGTTATGAGAGGGGAGAAAGACTGATCTTTAAGGTTCAAAACTATGCCGAAAATATGTTGAAAAATGACTGCTTCAAAGAAAACTACTTGCTTTTTTAGCTAAATTATAGCATTTAAAATAGCTATAAAAACGCCAGCTGAACAGTAGCGCCATCTATGGCACAGCGGCGGCAGTTGCAAGAGCTGTGAACTGCTTGCAAGCAGTGCGAGGCCAAACAAAGCGGTTGCGTTTGAAATCTGCAAATTTTTGGTAAGGTTTGCTTCGCTCTCTGAGTTTTTACTGGTTTTGCAACTGCAGCATAGCTTTACCGTTAGCTGTTCCGGGAAGCCGACGAAACATCCAATAAATGGATGTGGAACGTGCTGCGAGTCGTGTGCCGGCGACGACAGCGACGACGGCGACGACGGGTTTTTTATTGATGGCCGAGTGACATTGCATTTTGTTTGTTTTTGTTGTCCCGCTTTGTGCTTTGTTTTATTGTCAATTTTCTCTTTCATTGCATAACCCCTTTGTGTGGCATCCCCCGCCGCTGCCCCGCGGCCCCAAAAAGATGCCACGCCCCTCGCATTGAACTTCGCACGGCCATTAAAAAGCGACAAAAACCCAGGCAAAAGTCAAGTGAAAATATTTTGGCGCCGCTTTTATAACACTTCAACTTGCCCCCCCCCGTGCCACGCCCACCTGTTCCTCCTCCTCCTCCTCCTCCTCCTAACTCCAACTCTGTCTCCACCAACTCCTCCTACTCCGCTTCCGCCCCCTCCGTAGACTCCCCCGTTGACACTGACTCTGACACTGCAAATAAACCGCCGATCGGCCGATCCGGACCCCCTCCGAACCCACTCCGGTGCCCCCCACCGCCTCTCCGGACGTATTTCGAGGCAATCTCCGTGCGTCGGGTTTGCGTTTTTAATTAACGGCGACTCCGTCTATTGCCTCACTGAAGATTGCAAATGAAGTAATTATCCAAAAAAAACAAAAAAAAACAAAAAAAAAAAAGAAGAAAAATAAAGAAAGAAAGAAGAGAAACAAAAACTTTGGAAGAGCCGCAGCAGACGCAGAAGCTGAGGAAATAAATTACAGTTACGACGCGAGAAGAAATCAACGGTATTTGGTTCAGTTGCCTAACGGTGCTTTTATAGCTTCCGAAATTATTTCCTCGACTCGAAAAATGCGTTCATGGTCAAAATCTCAAGCAGTTGATGTAAGCACAACACAGAGGGGCGTGGTCGGGGGGCGTAGGATGGTAGCTGGAGGGTCTATCCTACAGTTCCTTCTGGTCCTACGAACTGAGATCTAACTTCAGTTTACCTATACCCCTAGAATTGCTCCACTGCTGTTATTGACTTGGCACAGTTATCGATTGGTTATCGATAGGCATCAATATTTGTTTGGTCAAGAGCGAAAATTCGGCGCCAAGCTCGAACACTATCCCAATACCCTAACGATCAATCTTCTAGAGAACAACCAAGCCAGAAGAAGGCTTCAACGCATCCAACCCACTAGTGGATCTTCCAATTTGGGGTGTGACCTAACCCCAACCCATCTGAACTGTCAATGACTTCATAAAAAATTGTCAAGAAATATGAGAAAAACAGTGTTAATCGATATCTTATCGATAACCGTATCGATAACTTCATCGATCACTACTGATTGATAGAGTGACGTTTGATGAATATATCAGGAAACAGAATATATATTTTTTTGTGGAGCAAAAATTAAATTTTTTTTTCAGTATGGTAGACTTATGCATAACTTATCGACAAATATATCGATAGCTAAACAGCTAAAACTATTATATAAAATTTGTTTCAACTTTGGCAGTGGGAAAATTATCGAAAATGTATATTATTATTATTATTATTTTTAACGTGGTAGAACTTTTTCTGGAAATGCCCATATATTATATAACAATATTTAACCCATAAGCTTATCGATTTTAAAATGTACATATATCAATATTCTTCTATGAATTTGAAGTTTTTATACATAGTTCCGAGTGGTTTCTATACTCACTGTATTTTTGTCAATCTATCAAATGATATAAGTTTATTAGAATTTGTAATCGATATATTTATCGATTTTCAAAATGTACCAAATAAATTCAAATTTTTGTAGACAATTCATAGGGGTTACCCATTGATTTACTGGATATATCTAAACTAATTGCATATATCGATATGCTTATCAAAAAATGTTTATAAATTGCTTATCGATAAATTTATTGATCTTAAGTATGTATATCCATTTTCTAAAACAAAAATTAATTCAATTCTCCAGAGAGGGCTCAGAGTTAAGAGTTGTTTCTATGCCCACTGCTTTGCTGTCTATCGATCAACTAAGTGATAAATCAATAGACTTATCAACAACATATTATATATTTCTATCGATATATTTATCGATTTTCAAAATGTATATAAATTTTCTATGCTAAAACTAAGATAAATTCAATTTTTTTTTAAACAGTTTAGGGTGGTTTCTATTCCCATAGCACATATCGATAAACTAAGTGCATATATCGATAACTTAATCAACAGACTGTTGCCTGAACTCGTACAAAGCTCTAGTTAAAAGAGCACATCAGCATGAATCGTTAAAAAGTTAATTGCATTCATAAAAAGAAGAGTTAAGAAACGATTCGATAAATTTTCGGAGAAAACATGCATATGACGCATATTTTGTATATAATCCAAAATTTCACCACAGTTTGAAACATAAACTTTGCCGAAATTCAAAAAGATAAGTTACTGAAATTCTCAAAAAGAATATATCGATAGTTCGTTGAGGCTGCTGCAGTAATATAATACATCATCGAAAGCTTTAAGCTCTCACTGAGCTCAAAGCGAAGTTGATCCAATAAAGCGCGCTTGCGGGTTACATAATGCCCGCCGAACAGTGTTGTAAAACAGTGTTGCCAAAGTTTTTACAAGTGTTTTGCATAGTTTTTATGATATCGTAAATTCCGCTTCCCTAGGCCTGGGGCTCGCTCATTGTCAGAGATTCAAGATTTATATACGTATGAGTTTGAGCTTGAGTCTGCGTCTGCGTCTGGGTCTGGGTCTGGGTCTGGCGGGCCTTACGGGTCTTACGAGTGCTGGTATTTGTGTTTGTATTTAGGTTTTAGTAGCACTTTATTATTTATTCACTGTTAAGTCAGATTAGTGTTGTTGTTGTTGTTGGGGCCTTAGCTGGGGCTTTTGCCTCATTTTTTTTCTTTTTCTTTCTTGACACTTTCACTTTTCTCATTAAAATATGAGACCGGGCCGTGTCGACCGACCCAAACGCTGGGCAGCGACAGGTTTCTGCTGACAGCATTACAATCCCAATTCCAATCCCAAAAACCGAATACGAATACGAATACGAATACAAATATGAATACGTTTACGGGTCTGAATACAAGCTCTACGACATGACAGTCCATGAACCGCCCAAAGTAGCCCTAACCTTAGCTGAAACACATGTATGATATTTTTAGATACCATTTGGGACAACTTCATTTACCTGTCAATCCCATGCTCAAAGCTATATGAATGAAACTTTGAGGAAATCTAACGAAAAGCGAGCGAAATGGGGATAAAGTTACACAAAGGTTACGACTCGTCATTTTGACGACGGTACTGAAAATTTAGAAAAAATAGCCCCATAGGATAAGCACACACTTTTGAGTGAAGGAAAGAGTTTTCAGAGCTAGGAAAGCCATTGATAGACTGAAAAGGTTTTCGGAGAGATTTCCAAAGCGACCCCTTTTGAATATTCTAAGCCATATACTACAGTTTCTTGTTCGCAACAACGGATATAATATGATCGGAATATCAGAAGGATCTATAAAAGCCATTTTGAAAAACCATTTCGACCTACAAAAAGTCAAATCTCGTTTGGTACCGAAAACGCTAAATTTCAGGCGTTACCATTTCGCCAAAAATTCGACGCATATCGTTCGGCAACCACCGTAAATCTCCTAAATCTCCTGATTTAGCTCCGTGTGACTACTGGCTATTCCTAAAACTCAAGAGATAACTCCGGGGAGTCTATTAAGGAGAGTCTATTAAGGAGATTCTATTAAGGAGGTAAAATCTGAATCGAAGAAGGCGCTCATGGCTATACCGGAACATGGACTATTTGGCATGTTTCGAGAATTTGAAAAATTGTTGGCATGAGTGTATTTTATCGGAAGGGGATTACTTTGAAAGGGATGAAATTTATTTAGAAGTATAAATATTGATTTTTAATTTTAAACGCAAATTCACCTTTTTGTCCACGTTATAGTATACGATCTTAAATAGAAACTGCACGACGGAAATTCCAAAAATTTTGAAACACCCCTCCGTTTTTCCGGAAAGCAGCCACGATTTTTATATTAGAATCAGTGGTAGGTGCCCTTATAGACCCTATGCCGAAAGTGGCATCCAGCCTAATATGGTGCCTCCTAAATTTAATAGGTGCTTATTATTTCTTGAATTCTTATCATAAAGTTTGGAGTTTGGGAATATATATTCATGACTATATCACAAAACAATCCTGAAAACTTCAAAACAACCGGAACAAAGGTATTTGTTAACAAAATCTAAAATAATTTCAAAAAAAGCAATTCTGTAGGTCCTGATATATGGTTATAAACAATCTTCAGTTCGTCTAATGTTATAAAGTAAAAAAAATGGGATGCACAATTACGAACCGATTCGTTGCGGTTCGGTACGACTCAGAAGCCCATTGAAGCTCATGAAATTAGTAGAAATATGGGCTTATCATTAGGGGCCTCGGTGGTCCAGTGGATAGCGCACTGTCCCGCTAAACAAGAGGTTCGAGTCCCGCTCATGCCTTTACGCATGACCCTCCTAGAAAAACTAGGTTGTGGCGTAGGATTTGAAATCCACCCACATAAAAATGTTCTTCAGTGAAG
>JBANCY010000545.1:0-27865 GCA_037040045.1 Phorticella flavipennis | reverse complement strand
TTATTATTATTATTATTATTATTATTATTATTATTATTATTATTATTATTATTATTATTATTATTATTATTATTATTCTTATTATTATTATTATTATTATTATTATTATTATTATTATTATTATATGGCCATAACAACACTATCGGGTCAAAGCCTAAAGCACCATTTTCCCTTTCTGCTTCCTTCACTGAAGAACTTTTTTTACGTGGGTGGATTTCAGATCCTATGCCTAGAATTAGAAGTTAGACTTTGTTATCGAAGTTAGACTTTGTTATCGATTAAAATCTGCAACATCGATATCTTCCAACCATATTTTGTATTATTGTTGGCTTATGATTTTAGTTACAGCTCGCTAGACGAGAGAAACGATTTGAAATCCTAAAATTTTGGATATTAAATTCAAAGTCATTGTTGAAAACTGATTGATGTGAAAAAACTGGGATCCTAATCAACACATTAGTTCCCGAACCATGTAAATTCTAAATCGGTCCCGCCGATCATGCAATGTGATATTTTTAAAGTTTTTCTGTCGGATTCAGAAGAGACAAAGTCCATAAGAATTATCCAAAGCCGATTTCAACTTTGTAACGCACTGCAATGGTGATTCGGGTCATTCCGGTGGCCTTACTGAAAAATTGCATCAAAAATATGGGCGGGAGAACGTGATATCTTCGGTATTGTGGCTGTGTGCATTTAGAAACCTTTGAGTCCAATCAAAGGACCGTCTTAAGGGAACATCCTAAATATCGGGTACTTTTGGGCAAACGTCCTTAAGCATGGCCGCTATAAAGTGATAAGGATAAATGGGCTGTTCCACAACAACACGAGCCTTAAATAATGCCATGATATGCCAGATCTTTGGCATTAGGTTTCGCAATAGCAGAAAACGAATCCAAACACTCCAAAATCTAACCCAGCCCCGGATTAACAGAGTCGCTTAGAAACATTACCCCGCATCAAGACCTCAGGATGGACACGATTCTTGCCCAAGTGGGTGTCTCGGGGGTGAGCTATACTAAACTTAAATAGACTCGCGACTGATTTTGCGGAAAGACAGATAGTTTCGAGACTGAATTAACAATAAAACCCTTGATTGGGGGCCTCGGTGGAGCAGTGGGTAGCGCGCTGTCCCGCCGAAGACGAGGTCGTGGGATCAACCCCCACTCATGCCTAGATCATGACCTAGCTTCAAGTTGAAATCGAGTGAAATAATGGATAAAAGCAAATATCAGATGTATGCTGAATTTAAATGTTATAGCTTTAAAAATATGGTGAAATCCCAATTTTAGAGACGGAAATCCACTTATCATTTTGGATTGAAACTTTTGGAGATTTAGTCCTATATTCTATATAGTATTTTCTGCGAAAACTTATATATGTACAACAGGTGCTTGTTTTCGTGTCACGAGCATCACTCAATTGTAATAAAATTTAAAATATAATATATAGATTTCTGGTAATTGGAAAACCCGTTGAGGCACGCATCCATCGCTATGCCACATGCCACATGCAACTGACAACCGGCTAGAAAACTTGATTTCCATTTTCATTTTCATTCCCATTCGCTATTTGCTGACTCCACTGCATCTGCCTCTGTCGCAGTCGCAGTCTCTGCCTCTGCCATCTGCCTCTGCCGCCGCCTCTGCCTCTGTTCCTCGCATCGTCTAAATGTCGGCCGTCGCTCTTCCAGCTAATTGCCAAAATGTGTTGCCGGGTTTTGTCTTTTTGGAATGAAAATTTTCACATTTGCTTTGCATTATTTAAGACGTCGATCTACGAGTTGCACTCTAAATTCGGCTGTCCCCAAAAGATAAAAGATAATGGCAGAGCGGACATCGGAACTGAACTGAAACTCGTTAGACGCCAGAAGAAAAGTAAAACTAAAATACGAAACAAATCTGGGTCATGACAATTGTTGTGACATTTTTATTTCAGCTCTTCGAGAAAATACTTTTTCCTATATAGGCCTAGACTTTTCACTTTTGTGCCATATTTTTATTGCATTGCGCTCATTATATGCTCATTTTAATTAGCAAAAGTTTCATTTCTATACTCTTTTTTTCGAAGAAAATTACATATTCGCTTTAGGCAGAAGCTTGTAATGGGTTGTAGATCTTCGAAAGTTACCTTCAGGAAGAAAGATATGGATGGGGCCATAACCGTCTGTGTGTACTTCTGTTCGTAGGTCCGTAACTCCATCTGTTAGCAAACTTATCTTTTATCCCTATGATATATAGAACTTTCACACATTATCTTCCTTTGTAAAGATGCTTGATATTATTGAAAACCGTATATTTTTCCATATTTTTCGATCACTATATCATATAGCTGTCATTCAAGTTTATGTCTTCAAGCTATGAACTGCAAGTTCTCATTCACTTCAATTGCTTATCTATCGATTCGCCAAATTTCATAAGGATCAGACTATTATATCGTATAGTTCCCAATTAAATAAAACTCGGTTTTGAGCGTATTTTCCATATTTTTCAAGCTATTGCATTAAATTGTCATTCATTCTTGAGATTCTTTATTATCTAATTAATTAATTAATCTTATTATTCTAACAAATTTCATGAGAATCAGAGTACCATTTCTTATAGCAGCCATACAACCAAATAATGGGTTTGCTCATATTTCCCATATTTTGCAAGCTATTGAATTAAAAATTCACAGACACCTAACTTTCTAGATTATTCATCACCTTACCAAATTTCATAAGTGTCGGAGATCTATATAATATAGCTACCATATAGCTAAATGTCGGATTTGCCCATATTTTCTCAATTTTTTTTAAAGCTATTCTATGGATTGGTTTCCTACTCTTAAGATTCCTTATTATCTATTGGTTTACCTTATTTCAAACGGACCGTACCACTGTATCATATAGTTGCCATGTTACAAAAACCAAGCTTTGTTCAAATTTCCCATGTTTTTCAAGCTATTCGATCAAAATTTTAAACTGACTTAAGATTTCTTATTAACTATCAGTCTACCAAATTTCAGGAGGTTCGGCTAATTATATAGTACATCTACCATACATCAAATAGACGGTTTCCATGCGTTAGTTTCAAAAAGCGTATGAATTGTTCGGTGTGCCGCAGATGGACCTTCCTTACTGATTTTTTTATACAAAATATCACTGTCTTCACTCGAGTCGAGTTTCAGCCCAATATCCGAATCCCCCAGCGCTCCTCCTCGCAGGCCGTCCCCCAGCACCACAACAAATGTTGCGCAAATTTTGTGGTAATTTTCGTATTTTATACAAAATGCTAAAAAGTTTTGTCATTAAGCCTTTTTAATAATAAATGATATAGTAGTGTGCGAAAGTGTGAGTGTGTGGGATGTGGATGTGGATGTGCTCTATAATGCAGCCCCTGTCAGAGGCACACACATCGCGCTCGGAGACAGTTCCAGAACATTTTTGGCAACGAATAATGAAACCGAAAAACGCCTCCCAGCGACAATTCCCAGCACATTTGCTCAAACATTGTCAGCGACCTTTTTTAGCCTTTTTGGCCCCAGAGCCCCCCGAACCAGAGCTCCGACCCAATCCCCCCCGCCATGGTAATTATATTTATTACATAATTATGCACAGGCCATGATACGAGTAATGTCGACCAATTTACGATCCGCACAGCGCACGCCGTACCCCCAGTCCCCAGTCTCCAGCCCCCGAAGACCCATCAGGCCGGGTCCTTTCAAAATGTTGTCTCTTTTCATTGAAAGTTACGCATACGCCGCGTACGCTTAATGAAAAAAAGGCAACTTCCTGCCAGCCTCCCCCTATGGTCCTCTCCCAAAAAAAGTACAAATTTTGGGTGAAAGAATTGTCTCTGGCAACAACTGACTGCAGTTTCAGTTGGCAATTGAATTTTGGTCCCTGAAGTTTGCTTTGGGTTTTACCTAATTGTAACGTTGTTGACTGTCGAAACTGGCACATTTTCAGGCATATCATATCATAGGACAGTCAATCCTATAAAATCTTGAAGCCACATTTCGATACCCATGAGAGTGCTCGTCTGCAAGATACCCTGCTCTTAGTCGTGCCATGCATTTCAGTAAGTATTACATCATATAGCTTTTATGTTTCTAATGCGAACTTCATGAAATTTTCAGGATTGTTTTATAACATCGTTATTATTAATATATGGCCGTAACAACCCTTTCGGGTCATAACCTGAAGCCCTATTTTCCTTTATTTCTGGATTTCTTTACTGAAAAACTTTTTTTACGTGGATGGATTTCTGGTCCTACGCCACAACCTAGTTTTTCTAGTAGGGTCATGAGCGGGACTCAAACTCGCACCTCTTGTTTGGCAGTGCGTTATCCACAGGACCCCCCAGGTCCCTTATAACATCGTTATAAATTATAATTATGCTAGGATGTAGCATTTATGGATTAAATTTGCAGTATATCATATTAGGATGAACAAATTTTGAATGCCCACTTCTGTACAGTGTCTATGGATACCCATATACCAAATTTAATAACTCTAGAAAATCTTTTAAGATCTTTATGCTGAGTTCCCACTTGTTTCCTATCGGAGCAAAAGTAAACTTTAAACTCTATTAAAAATATTTGTCAGAATTAACTTTTCCCAAACAACTCCTTTGCAGAAGACTACTTTGTCCCTGCTCGGGCACCAAAGTCTATAGGAATAGTTTATATTATTATGAACGTCACTTGAGGATATTATAAATATAATAGCTTACATACTATATATGGTAGAATGGTTCAGAATAGAGTTATAAAAATTTAATTTGAGTAGTTTGATTTGAGCAATTCGGGAGCCAAAGCTGTGGCTACTTCAGGTCTATATCCTACTTAAGAATCAGTATCAGTTTCCAATTCATTGCTTCAACATTTCTCAGTTATGCTTCGGTGCTATATATTCTTACAATGTTCGCCAAGTTACCCTATTTATCTTATCATATTGAAATCAACTTGATTTTATCTTGCAAATTTACACAAAATGGATTTCTTTTTCCCCATACCATAAGATGCTGTCCAAAGCTAAAAAGCTTAAAGTTGACAATTAAAAAGAACATTCTCGCTATATGTCTATATGTCTATATATATCTTTTGGTATATAGGGTGAATTTATGTATGAAGCATTTGCCTTTTTGCTTGTATTAAAAAAATTGGTCTGCCTTGACGCCCCGACGAGACCCGCACGGAGGGACTTTGATTTATAACTTTCTAAGCTCACAAATTTCTATGCAGCCCAAAAGTATGCCACACAAAGAGTCGGACAGACAGATGGGCGGACGGAGAGACAGACAGATGGGCGGACAGTGGGACAGTGGGACGGGCAGACGATGAGACAGACATAGAGACATATCATTTTTATTATGCATGCATTACTTATTACATTTGCAGCAGACATGCCATATCGAGGCGGTGGGAAAGGGACGGAGACAGAGGGAACGATAGAGAGGGAGAATGAGGGACCGAGTGGGACAGAGACATAGCTCGTATGCGACCCGGTGAGCCTTTTTTGCCATTTGTCATATACAAAAGGCGCTGTCAGCTGGGATGGGAAATAAAACAGCAGAGAGTGCTCGACTGCGGGATACCCTGATCCCAGTCGAGGAATAACGTTAAATTCGCTTCATATAGTCACACAGACACATGTAGACACATACACACTAATACCGTAAGACAGCGTCTTCTGAAGTCGGCGCTGCGTCAGTGGCCTTTTCCATAGGTGGATTTTTACACTCGTTTGCGAATAACTTCTATGTTTACGATCCGATCGGTTTGAAACTTTCAGTATGAGTTTGAAATACACTTAAAAATGAGTGTGTTGAAAATCTTGTTTTAAATCATTAAACTACACCTGTTATCAAATTTTTTTGATTTGCGGGGGAGGGGGCGTGGAATCCGAAATTTGAAGCAAACTCGTACTGCGTTTGCTATATACGAATATTCGTGCCAAATTTGAAGTCTGTAGCTTTTGTAGTTTCCGAGATCGGCGCGGTAATACAAACGGACATGGCTATATCGACTCGGCTATTGATGTTGATCAAGAATATATATACTTTATGGGGTGTGGCACGCCTCCTTCTGCCTGTTACATACATTCCAACAAAACTATTATACCTTTCTTACCATTTTTCGAATGGGATCAGGGTATAAAAAATCTCACACATATAAAGTACTTTCTAACTTCCCTCTCTGTCGCACACACACACACACACACACACACAAATTTGCCCGCCATTAGGCAGTGACAGCAACGGGTAATGCAATGCACAGTTATCATGCAACGGTTCTCATTGCCATAATTGGACCCGTGTCTTTAGGTCAAACATTGCAACATATTCCACATGCCCAACCTTCCGCTCCCCATCTGCCCTAATCCCCAACTCACAGCAGAACAGCGTCATATTTAAGCACTTTTCAAGGGGTTCAACTGAAAATTTATACTCAAATCCTACAAGAACTAAATTTTAATACCAGATTATTATGTGTTGGAATTAGTCTTAAAGGTTTTCTAAGAGCTGTCCTTATAAATGTATGTTGTATGCGAGCATACCAAAACTATAACTCGCGTCAAGGTATTATATCCTATCTTAGCATATCCGTATGCCTCATCGCTCAAATGTAAGCAACGTACATTTCAAGACCCTTCAATATGTCGACTTTCGTGCCGAATAGATGCGATTTGCGGAAAGCTTCATCGTTTTGCTTCATTTTGAAGAAAACAGCTGCTAGGAGTCATTTGCCGCTCGAGGAAGCTTATGAGGATTATATTCGATCGATTTTAACATATGAGTATGGGTTTCGAGGTTTGATTTTGACACCGAAGACAAGAAACCTCCCGAAAATCAGCCGAAAATGTTCATAGACGAAGAATTCTAGGGGTTACTCGACGAAGATCCGTGTCAATCGCTCCAAGATTTGTCGGTATTATTGAGAGTTGGAAGACTTGATATAATACCCGTTGTCTCAACGGGTATGATTCAGAAGCAAGGAAATTGGGTGTCATGTGAGTTAAAGTCCAAAGAGCTTCCACCTCAAAAAAGAAACGTTTTTTGCATCGCATCGATAAAAAGTGAATCCAATACGGTAACCCCAAACGTAGAAAATCGTATGGATACCACGGCCACTGATCGTCATCAACGTCAAGATCGTTGATCGTTGATGCGTTTGAGCCGAGCATTGCAAGAAAAATGGCCGCAATTTTCGGATAGACATGATAATAATTTTGCAGCACGGCAACAAACGACCACATGTTAGTCGTTAAAAATTGGAAACACTTCGTTGGGAAGTCCAACGCCACCCGCCGTACAGCTCAGACACGGTTCCTTCTGATTTCCATCTTTCCGATCGTTACCGCATGGCCTACCAGACCAGCACTTCGCTCATTCTGATGAAGTCAAAGAATGGATCGATTCATGTACAACAAAAAAAGGTCAGGTAAAATGGCAAAAATTAGAGTCTGAGAGGGGCAATAGACCTTACTTTGAAGCTAACGTTAGTAAAAAATTTTTCAAATTTTAAATCAAAAACCACACCGAACCTATTTAAACCACTAATAATATGGTAGGCGCCTCGGTGGATCAGTGGATAGGGCACTGTCCTGCTAAGCAAGAGGTGCGAGTTCGAGTCCCGCTCTTGTCGATAGGCAATACCCTCCTAGAGAGACTAGGTTTTGGCGAATGATTTGAAATCCACCCACGTATGAAAAGTTATTCAGTGAAGGAAGCACAAATAAATTAATGTAGTGCTTCAGGCTGTGATCCTATAGCGTTGTTATGGCCATATAATAATAAGAGAAGTAGAATAAGCAGAAAACATACTATGATTTTTTCACGAAATAAACTATATTTTCTATAGTTAAGGGTATTTTGTAGTCGAGCATAATAAATCTACACTGAAGCAACGATGATTAAAGAAATACTTTATCTAACCATTGTAACCCCTTTCAGTCACGCCACTGCCTCTCTGCACCCTTCAAACCAAAAACCCAAAGCCTTTACCGCTTCATTTGTATGCATTTGTCCCCCGCCCCGCCGCGCTCGGCGTTGCCATTGCCAACGTTGCCACATTGTCGAAGATGAAAAGCGAGACAAGACCCTAATTTGATTTGAGCTCAGGTGCAATTATGCCACAATTCGTAGCGAAAGATGCCCAATAAAAGCTGCCACGCCCCACTTCGCACCGCTCCGCCCGCCACCAGCCACCAGTCTGCCACGCCCACCAAAGAAATGCAAATGTCAAATCAGCGGCAGTTGCAACAAAGGCAAAAGGCAAATGTTGCACATACGCCGCGTTCACAATAGACTCAAAAGCTCAGGCAACGTGCCCCTCCCAAGGCCCCCTCAAGGCCCCCCCAAGGCCCCCTAGGTAAAGGATCTGCTGGCGACATCGGCTACATTATTGTCGGTTGTCAACGTCATGCGGCGTGACTATGACATTAGTTTTCCATGCACCCGCACAACAGTTGATTTCCACGGGTGTACAGAGGGGCGGAGTGGTGGAGGGGGCGTGGCAGGAGGCATGTGTGTGTGTTTGTGCCACACAACACTTGTGTACAAACAATAGTTGCACAATAGCCAAGTGCCAAGTGTTAGTTTCATATGCCAACCTCCTAACTCCCCACACTTCTACCCTCTCCCCATTTACCATGCGGCCAGTCGTAGCAATTGTCCTTTCCAGAAATTGGGGCAGATCCAACAGTTGAGCGCAGGCTAAGTCCAGTAGAATTACACCAGATGTTGAAAATACCATATTGGTATATTCTCAGAGCAGATCCTTAAACAAGAGGCGCAGCGTTTGAAAGTGATATTATGCATGCTCTTGAAGGAAGTTTGTAATGGATGCCCATTCTCCTCAGGAACACCTTCAACATGCTTGCCACATCACTTGATTTCTGTATAAAGCTAGTAGACTATATCGTTATATAGTTAGAGCAGATCCTTAGATAAGAGCAGACATTATTCCTGTCCTCTCCTCATGAGTGGGACTTGTATGGACTTGAAGGAAGTTTGTAATGTAAGCGCATATTCCCAGGGAACATCTTGTAACCTCATTTTTGTATAATCTTTTCGAAGAAATTAGTATATTTTTTTTGTTCGAATGAATATGCATTGAAGGAAACGTCGTAGACCCTTAAGAGTTACATTCAGAATGGTCCGTCCATCTGTATGTATAGGCAAACTAATCCCTCAGTTTTTGAGCTATCCTTATCAAACTTAGAGCCTTCTTTTGTTATGCGTCAGCACATTTCTCGGAACTGATAGGATCCGACAAATTTATCATACAGCTGTCATACTATTAAAAATTGATTTCGCCCATATTTTACATGTTTTCAAACGAATTCCACTGAAAGCTTACATACTTCCAAGATTCTGTAATATCTACCGCTCCACTAAGAATCGGACTACTATATCATTATTATTATTATTATTATTCATCGCACCTTTATTGATAAAATATTATATATTAAATATAATATAATAAATAAATAAATATATAATATTATATACAACTATTAGATAAGGTACAAAATTCGTCTTATAAGTATTTAAACTAAGCTTTACATCCTAAAACAGATTTATTAAAGTCTTAAGTATTAAATTCTAATTTCTTAAGGTGTTATAATTAGTTCTAAGACTACTATATGATATAACTGCCATATAAGCATAAATCGGTTTTACCCATATTTCCCATGTTTTCCAACGTATCGGACTGAAAGTTTACATACTTCCAAGATTCTTTATTATCTACCGCTCCACTAAATTTTATAAGGATCGGACTACTACATCATATAGCTACCTTCTAACCATGAATCGGTTTTGCTTGATGTTCACAAACTCCCAAGATTTGGTATTATCTACTGCTATATTCGAAAAGATTATGAAATCTTCGGCGTGCCGAAGACAAATATTCTTTACTTTTTTTGAAGTTTAGTTAATGAAATACCCTGTGATAATATTCTCTGGCCAGAGTATTAGTATATTTTCTTTATTTTTTTTCAATTTTAGTTAATGAAATACCCTGTGATAATTTTCTCTGGCCAGAGTATTAGTATAATAGTTGATAGATTTGTAATTGCATATGGGCAATTCATAGCGAATAATTTCACGAACGATTTCAGCGAAACCTGTAGAGATATTTCGATGTGACACATTTTAGAATGTTCTTCTTAAAGAGGGGTTTGATTTTAAATTTGAAATGAGATAGGCTCGCAAGGACAGACATATCGCACGGACACTCGGATCACTCGGAAATGTCCATGATGTAAGTAAGCTTAAGCTATCTTTTTAATAACCGATCCTAAGCTACGTCGATAAGCTTGGAAAAAAATATTCCAATTGTTTGATCAACATCATAATGTATCTACGAATTCCACAGAACATAATAATCTCATATTTTTTTGTTGAAAAATTCATTAATTTTTTCATATTTCAATTTCATAATATTTTCCTAGATTTTAACAAAGAGACGTAGGTTCGATTCCTGCTCAGGTCATTATTTGACTTGACCCTCCTAGTTTGGATCTAGGTTTTTGGCGTAGGACTTGAAATCCACCCATTTTTTAAAAAAATAAGTATTCAATGAAAAAAGCAAAAAGCCTCGCCAGAGGAAGATGCTTCAGGTTGTGACCCGATAGGGTTGTTATAGCCACATAATAAATAAATAAATTTTTTCCTAGGGTATCAACTGATTTGCCAACTCTCCAAAAGTTGTGGAGGAAACACAATTGAATTTAGTTGAAACTTATTGGGCAACCCAACAATTAGAACTATCCGTCTGCTACGATATATATCTGTATCTGTATCTGTATCTGTATCTATATCTACTCCTACACTGTGGGTCTCGTAGCCCTTTGTCTGGCTGTGATATAAGTGTAACAACAACAACAACTACAAGGGGACAAGCGACAGGGGGGACCAAGAGAAGGCCACAAGCAAAAACCACAGCACGCAGCGGGAATATGTTTCAAAATAAACAAAGCACAGCCAAAGCAAACGGACAGACAAAGTGCCCCTCTTGCGGTGGGAGTGGCCACAGGGTATGGGGTTACGAGTGCCTCGTTCTTTGGTGACATTCATTGTCCTGTCCTGTGCAACTGTCATAGCCAGGCATACCCTGTGGCCCTTTGTGTGCTCCAGAAATGAGGGAACCACGTCGGGGTTTTTTTTAACCGACGCAAGAGGAACATAGGCCAAGCTTTTCTTTAAATTCTGTTCGCCTGTTGCGCGCGAGGAAATTTAAACAAAAGGGAAATTATACATGTGTCTTATAAGAATGGGTGCTCTTTTATCCCTATAAAGAATAGTTTTTGATTGACTGTTTGACTTGGCAAAACTCAAAAACTCTGTTGTCAATGGAGAGCTTAATATCGTTCGCCTCCAAGAATTACCTCCAAAATCCAGGGAAGTTTTATCAATTCAAATAAAATTTCATCAGGATAGCCTTATGATCTTATAATTATTGTTATATGGCCATAACAACCCTATCGGATCATATCCTGAACCATTATTTTTCCTTTTATTACTGCTTCTTTTCTGAAGAACTTTTTTACGTGGGTGAATTTAAAATCCTACGAGACATCCTTTTACTAGGAGGGTCATGCCTGTCGACATGAGGGGGACTCTAATCCAAACTTCTCGTTTGACGGGACAGTGCGCTACCCACTGGTCCACCGAGGCCTGTCATAAGGCGGCTAGTTATAAAAATATACTCCTGAATTCTAATCATTACGTTAAGGGTTTTTAGGGGTCTTAAAATGTCAAAAAATTCAATTTGTTTAATTTCTTATTTCAAATATGATATGTCGAGAATATTTTCTGAAAGTTTCAATACAATTGGAATTAAAGTCTAGGAGACAGATAGATCAACCCATCAGGCTCGATATATTCTACTGTGGGCAAAAAGTAAGGTTAATTTGTTTGTAAAATGAAAATTCTTTATTTATTCTTTAAAGTAATCCTCTCTTTGGTATCTTAAGGTTATCACCAGAACAAGATTATTGGATGACGATGACTTGTGGGCAAACCGTTTTCCAGCCTAAAGCTGGAAGTCATGGGATGCCTTCACTGAGATCTCTATATAATCGATGAGCATGAGGCTTCCAGGTTGGGTCCCTCCTGTAACCAGTTGGACTATAGGCAAAGCAAAATATTTGACTGAGTTTTTGAAAACGTGAGAAATATGGGCAAAACCGACATTTGGTTATATGGCAGTTATATGATATAGCAGTCCGATCCTTATAAAATTTGGTGGTGCGGTTGATAATAACGAATCTTGAGAGTAGGTAAGCTTTCACTCCAATACCTTGGTAAATATGGGAAATATGGCCAAACCCGATTTGTGGTTATATGGCAGCTTTCTTTTTGATATCGCACCTCAATTATATAAATGCGATTTTTGGACCTTTATTTTGAAGAACGATAATTTGGTCAATTTTAATCCCGATTTCAAGCGGTTTTCACTTATCTCCAAGATTTATCATTCTTTTTGCATTATCGCATTTCAATTACAGTGAAAGCTCTCTACAGTGGACACTCTCCTAAGTGGACACCTTCTTTTAATGAACAAAACTTGGGAAGGGGGGGGGAAAACCTGTAAGTTAACCTCACCTTAGTGGACACCTCTCAATAATGGACAAATCTCAGGCGACCGTCGCTGTCCACTGCAGAGAGGTTTCACTGTATATCAATTTTCGCAAAATAAATTTTTGTCGATTTTCGAGATTTAGCCTCTAATCCCCCCTTACATGATTTTCGATTTTTAGACCTTAACCTTGACGAACTATATTTATACATACAAATTGGCCGATGAAACTTCGTGAAGAGTGTGAAACAACCCTATCGGTTCACAGCCTTAAGCACTATTTGCGTATATTTTTGCTTACTTCTCTGAAGAACTATTTTTATGTGGGTGGATTTCAAATCCTATGCCACAACCTGGTTTTGCTAGAAGAGTCATGCTATTGACATGAGTGGGATTCGAACCCACTTCCTCTTATTTGGCGGGGCAGTACGCTTTCCACTGGTCCACCGAGCCCGCCTAGCATGGAATAGTCTCTGATAAAGCAACGAAAATGCGAACTGGATGGACCACTCGAACAGGGTATTCACTAGTCGGATTTAGCTCTTTGTTCAGTCGTTGTCCTTGAAGTCCCTGACATCTGCTCTCTGTT
The DNA here is from genome assembly GCA_037040045.1 of Phorticella flavipennis. NCBI lineage: Eukaryota > Metazoa > Arthropoda > Insecta > Diptera > Drosophilidae > Phorticella > Phorticella flavipennis. The sequence continues at coordinate 14,709 of JBANCY010000545.1, read as the reverse complement.
TATTTCATTTTGCATTGGCTTGCTTATTGTTTGCGGTTCTTGGCCATGGCTAAGCAATGCCACACACACCGCACACCCTGCAACACACCACAACACAACCGAACTGCACACTCGCCCACGCACACCCTGTACAATGTTGTTTGGCGTTGACAGCTTTTTGCATTTTGCCAGCGGCGACAATTGCATTTGTTTTGGGTTTTAATTAGCCAATGAAAACCGCAAAAGGCAAAAAACAAAAACAAGTAAGAAAGCTCTAGTCGAGTGAGCTCGACTATGAGATACCCTGTCGGCGCTTTTGCCATTTTGGCCCGTTTCCGGCAACTTCTGAGTTTCATATCATCGGAGTTTATAAGCCGATCGCTTTTAAATTTTAAGGATTGGTTTATAACGTAATCATAAATATATAATCGAGAAAGCAAATCATTTCGATAAATATTGCAGAAGTCATAAGCAGTTATTTAATTTAGGGGGGACCAAATAAAGATAAACATATAATTGGGATGTCACATTCCGTATAGGGTCTTTGGGCACCTACATATCAAATTTCAGACAATTGTGGCTCCTAGATATATTTTTACTTTTTAGGAGAATCGAGCATAATTCCATTCTGCAGTTTCCATCCATAACACGACGTACTAAATTTGGAACCGATAGCTCTATAAATGCATAAGTTATGGTCAATTTGTCATAAAATAAATAAATCGATTATCTGGCAAAGGGGGCGTGGTATCATCGAAAAATCAGAGCTTGATATGTGTATTGGACAGTAGGACCTTCACGCCGAATTTCATCTCTATCTCTTGTATCGGACAGAGCTAAATCGACTCCGCTATTGATCCTGAACAAGAATATATATAATTAATGGGGTGAGGCACGCCTCCTGTTACCTCTGCCTGTTACCTACATTTGTACAAACTTATTATACCCTTCATACCAATTTTCAATTGGGATCAGTTTATAAAAACAACTGCGTAATCATTGAGTTGAAGGAGAAAGAGATAGAGAGTGTATGAGCAGAAAGAGATGGAGCATATGTCTCTCTTTTGGAGGCCGGAGAAACCATAAAGGTGCAAAGAGCTTGGTTCCAACACTTTTGAACTAATGTTGCCATCTCAAGACTTATACACACACACGCACACACGCACAACCCCCCCAACCTGAACATTTTTATGGCTGGAACTAAAAGCCCCTCAATTAGCGCTCTGATGAACTCTGTTGAGGAGTCCAAAGTAAATTATGTGCTAATTGAAGTATGCGTGTAACTGTCTAGGCAACTATCTTCCACCTCACTCCCTCAGGTCCCTACCACAGCCCCTCCCCCCACACACTCCCAAAGACAACTTTATCTTTTTTTGAAACTCAAATGCTATTATATAATGTGTCACAGCAGCCCGAAAGGGTAAGCTCCAAAAATTTAAAATACTCTTAACTCAACATAACCTCAAAATATGTCACACACACACACAAGCCAAGCTCACTTAACACACAAATTTGACTTATGCTTGATTTCAGTCAAATCCTTCGTATATTTGCTGCATCATAATAAAATTTCTCAAATCCCTGCTCGGGCGCCGCCAGTGTGTGACTGTACCTGTGCCGTCGTCGTCGTCGTCGTCGTCGTCGTCGTCGTCGTGGTAGTAGCTTCTGCTACCGTTAAAAACACACGTAGAACCCGTAAAAAGCATCGCATATGTAGTTAAGCACGGGTATAATAAAACATATGAGCATCGGGCGTGCACTAAAACACTGCTAAAGCCAAGTAACGATCCTGTAAGAATAAAAAAAGACAACAACAACAGCTGAAACAACGAAAGGAAGTGCCAGAGCAACAGAAATGAGTAAATAAAATGAGCTGAAAGTTGTCCAGAAACCGAAACGAAGTCAAAATACTCTTTAAATAGTTTATTTGCTGCAAGTCCCTGCTCGGGCGCCGTCTGTGTTACTCTGGGACAAGAATTTCCTCTTGAGTGTTAGTCGTTCCAGTTGCCTCTATAAATTGGGTCTACTAAAAGTAACTTTAGGGATCTCTATCTCGCATTGTAAAAGTGGAATTGGATTAGAAAGAGAGTTTCAGGATGAAGAATTGGAGACTCATTGAAGACTCGTCACGATCGCCAGAAATACCAGATATTTTCTACCGAAAGGTAGTCAATTGGGCCAAGTATAAACAGAAGCATAGAAACGTCTCCAACGTGGGTACGATAATGCCGAACGTGGGGCATCATATGAATACCCCGGCCATGCCGCAGCATTGCCACGTCATCCTAACATCTATAGCTCGAAACTTATGCTCTCTATTTGGTGGGATCAGCTGGGTGTGGTGTATTATGAGCTGCTGAAATCGAACGAAAGTATCCCGGGGGACACAATTGATGCGTTTAAGCCGAGCAATGCAAGAAAAATGGCCGCAATTTTCGGACAGACATGACAAAGTAATTTTGCAGCATGAAAACGCTCGACCACATGTTAGTCGGATCGGAAGACGAACTGTTCTTCCAAACTGGTATCCGAAAATCGACAGAATGAGGACAAAAAGTACTTGCTAATAGTGGCTATGGGCAATACTTTGTATAATCGATTCGTAGCCATTTTTTGCTCAATAAACCATCAAAAATCACAGAGCAAGCAAATTTTGTAACGTTGGAATGACACCTGCTCGAAAGAGGTCTGGCCGAAATGTTGGCAGAGAACAACTGTCCACTGTTGATGTTACCAAATCCATTTGAAATTCATTGGGTCCTACTGGCGGTAGAGTATCGGCTGCTGAAGTAGTCTCACTGCTCTTTGTCTCTGTTGGGCACGTGCCATGAACATGCGAACTGTTTAGTGGAGTGGCTTTGCCCTTTGCTCTGTGGTCCGCGCTTCCCCTCTCGCACACCCTGTGGAACTCAGCGTCTATCTGCTGGTCCATACGTACGTGTGTCACCCTGTGTCGAGTGCGGAGTGCCGAGTCATTCATTTATGCACTTGCTACGCTCATATTGTTGTGCACTTACTCAAAAACTATAAAGTGTACTCGCTTTGGTGTCATGTCAACACGCCGCAGACGATGAGAAGCAGCAACAGGACACGGGACAAAGGACACAGGAGGACACAGGAGGACACGGGACAAAGGAACAGTCCAGAGGACACAGGGTACCCACACGCATGCGGTTGGTTCGCCTGCTGATTTGGTTTGATGTCCCTCTGATGGGTTTGAGTTGTGTTTTGATTTGGCCTCCGCCCGGCTGAGTTGGCAGAAATTAAAGTTAAATTTTTGAAAACACAGGGCGACACATGCCCAGCACATGCTGCAGACGGACCCTTAGCCGGGTTCCTACAGTTTTGTGGTCGTTAAATCTCTTAATCGACATTGACGGGCTCAGTTGGGCCACGAGAAATGAAATTCGTGCAACATTTACCAGTTGCATTTAGAAATGCCCAGTTGAAAGTGGCAGCAGCAGCTGAGGGAGTGGCAGTGGCAGGGACAGAATTGGGGGCATGCATCTTGATGCGTTGTGCAGCATGCGGGTCCAAGGGGTATTCGACTAGAAAGTCCAACTGTGCGCCATGTTAATGGCAAATGGTGTAAGCCGGCTTGTACATAAGCATGGCACAAGGGTGCTAACATGGCTCGAAGCACAGTGGCGTCGCCAGAGGGGGCCTAAGAGTGCTGTGGTCACCCTGAGGTTGCTTTGAGCTATGTTGGCTTAGGTTATGTTAGGTTAGGTTGGCTTGGATGGGGCTTGGTTATGCTATCATAGTGGGTTTATGCAATATTATGTGGGTCATGTTAGGTTATGTTAACTTTGATTTGTGAGGTTAGCTTTAAAAAACATTAACTGACCGTCTAAGGTGCTACGCATAGACGTCTCGACGATCCTTAGTTATACCGGAAGACGCGGCTAGTTTACTCAGCAGCTTCGATTAGTTGAAGTTGGGATAGGTTGCGTGAGGTTATGTTCGCTTATGTGCGGATAGGTTAGGTTGAGTACGCTTATTGTATATTTGGTAAGGTTAGGTGTGGTCACTGAGCTTTAGTAGTGTTAAGCTTGGCTTCTTTTATGTAGAGTAAGGTTATGTCATGTGACGTCATATCTGTCAATGTTATGTTGGGCTGTTTTGGTGGGCTAATGAGATGTTAGGTTATGTTGGACAAGGTTCAGTTAGGTTAAGTTGCGATCGGATAGGTTAGCTTAACTTGCATTGGGAGAGTTAGTTTATGTTAGGCTATGTTCACTTATTTGGAGGTGAGGTTAGCATATGTTATGCTGGCTTGGCTTACATTATGTTGATTGAGGTTAAGTTAAGTTAGATTCCGTAGGGCAAACTTGTGATAGATTTGGTGAGGTTATATGAGGTCGGCGAGGTTGGGTCGACTTAACTTGTTAGCTTAGCTTAGATTATGCGAGGCTAGGTTATGTTAGGTGAGATTATACCAAGGTTAGGGAGGTTATATTAGGTTACATTCGATCACGCTAAGTTTACATCATGTTACGTTATGTTAGATTATCTTACGCAATGCTATTTCACGTAAGGATATGTGGGCTCAAGATAGGTTATGTTAGCTTAGATTATATTATCGATATGAGGTTCTTAAGATGGTCATTAGTTATTTCAAGAGGTGCGGCTGTAATTCTTTGTAGGTTTGGTTAGCTGATACCCTGATAAGTTATACCTGCTGACTCTTGAGGGAGACACACATAGACATATAGACATCACCTTGACGAATACCGGAAGCTTTTGTGGCTTTTCTTTAAGAAGGGTTTACCAACATACTTCATTCTGGAGGTTCCGCAAACGGGACAATGGCAGAGGGTCTGTAACAGCTGTTTCCATACTTTTGGCATGAGCTCCCCTCAGTACCCGCAATAATTCTACAATGTTCTCTTGGAAGTTACAAGTCCTGCAGTTCATTGAAATGTACCATCTTCTGTGAGATCTGACGGCCAGCGTCTTCCTCCAAGCTATGGTTAATTGTACTCAGAGGTACAGTAGATGGCAAATGCGCCAGAAAAATCTGTTCCCCCTTCAAGGCCTTATCAGCTACGCCCCTGGCCGAACTCCCAGTGGCAGTCAGAGACAGAGTCACAGTCCAACCGTGGCACAGAGCCGGGGCACACAGACAACTGGCAAAAGCGGCAGACGATGCGAAAATTTATTACCCTTTAAATAACATTTACGTATATCTTGCATATAAACCTATATAAAGTAAATATATATTTTATATATATAACTATATCTACATATATATACGAGGTATAGCAAGAAAATATTGCGCTTGCCAGCCAATTTTCAGAGTCAACGAAAGACCCTCTCGACCAAAGTTTTGCCTTTTTTGGGTTTTCAGTTTTGTCAGCTGGCATCAGCATCAGCTCCATCCTCAGCTCCATCCTCAGTTCCATCCTCAGTTCCAACTCCAACTCCAGCATTATCTTCTGCTCCAACATCAGCTGCAACTTCCACTCCGACAACAACAACAACTGCAGCTTGAGATTCCGTTTGATTCAGCAGGACATTTGTGCACATCTCTTAATTGGCTACGGGCGGAATACGTAACGTTACGTTACGGAATACTTGAATACGGAATACTTAATTTACTGTTGCAGTCGTATATCAAATCCCCCTTTCGAAACCACCTTAAAATGGGTAACATGCATGTGTTCTGTAAGCTGTCAATTGCTCACTTTACAAGTCCAAAATTTGGGTCGAGTGCCCCAATTTGGTTCTAGAACTGCTTAAAGTATTCCAAATCGTATCTTCTCAAGGTATTTAAATATCATTAATATTTCGGTATTTCTGAAATAAAAGATCTGCTGAAAGAGCGGCCAATATGAGACATTCAGAAATCATAATTCCGCTAAAATATGTCCTGAAAATATGAAATTTTTGAAAAGTTGTGGATGAAGGAAGTTAGGGGCCTCGGTGGTCCAGTCAAACAAGAGGTGCGAGGTTCGAGTCTCGCTCATGTCGATAGGCATGACCCTCCTAGATAAACTAGGTTGTGGCGTAGGATTTGAAATCCACCCACATAAAAGTGTTCTTCAGTGAAGGAAGTAGAAATAGAGCAAAAAGGAGCTTCAAGTTTTGACCCGAAAGGGTTGTTATGGCCATATAATAATAATAATGAAGGAAGTGCATGAAGGATTTGCGAAAACCTCAAATATTTCGGAAACATACATTTTTTTCCGAAAATGGGAAACAGATAGGATCAAATTTGACAAAGCTGTGGTTGGAGGAAGTGCAGAAAGTCAGATAGTAGAAAACCTCAAATATCTCGGAATTCTAAATTATTTCCCAAAATGTGATCTTCATGCAGAATGAAGATTCGACTTCAAATTCAAATTTGATAAAGTCTTATCTGGAGGAATTTGAGCAAGTCAGATTTCATAAAACCTCAACTATTTTGGATATATAAATTTTTTCCAAAATCTGATTTTAATGCAGAATGTTCCGCCTAAAGGAAGTAAAGGGAGTCAAATTTGGCAAAACATTAAATATCTTGGAAATATAACTTTATACCGAAAATGGGATTTTGATGCAGAGTTAACATTTGTCTTCATCTGAAAATTTTGAGGTATTCCGTAAACATATAGGATCAAATTTGACAAAGTGGTGGCTGGAGCAAGTGTAAGAAGTCAGATTAGAAAACCTCAATTATCTCGGATATATACATTTTTTCCGGAAATGTGATTCTCATGCAGAATACAAAATTGGCTTCATTCGAATATTTTGAGATAATCTGGAAACTAAATTGAACAAAATTGTGACTTGCGGAAGTGGAGGAAATCATATTTGGGAAAACCTCTCGGAAATGTAAGCTTTTTCCGAAAATGTGACTAGAAATGCGATTTGTATTGATTCTCCTTAAAATGTGACTTTCAGATATTTTGGAACTCCCTAAAAATATGTAGCTTATTGAAGCTCTGTGCTGATGGACTATGCGAAATGTCTTTATTGATTCTCCTGGAAATTTGACATTCTGGGATATGTCGTAACACTCTGAAATATGAAGTTAATCTAAGGTCTGTGCATAAGGCAATCCTTAGGGGCTTTTAGAACTGGATGTCAACCAAATTTTATTTAAATTCGTAAGCTTAGCTTGGCCCCAGCTGTCCATCCGGATAACATCTGTGTCGATTTCACAAATTCCCTTCAAACGTTTTGCGCTTTTCCCCCCGTCGGAATCCCACGAAACCGAAGTGTTTGTTGACGCGGTTGGTTTCACAAAACACACACACAACCCCCATACCATATATAGGGAGAGCGTTTACATTGTGGGCTAAGCGTTTACCGGATAGTTGGGGATGGGGGATGAGGAATGGGGCCTGTGATTGGGATTAGGGGTTAAGGGTTAGGGGTTACGGGTTAGGGGGTAGCTATGTGATTGAGAGGTTGAGTTGGTTGAGTTTTGATGGTTGTTGTCACCCAATGAATGCCTGGTTGACAGTTCTGTGTCAGTTACTTACGCTAATTAAACGCTTCGCTCCGCTTGTCCACTCCCTCCCCGAACCACCCGAACCACCCGAACCCCTGGGAGCCACCAATCGTTTTGTCACTTTGATAACTTTGACGCAAATATGCGGCTTTAGATGAGGGATCCCCCCCGAATTCAGGTACGTTGCAGCTGCACCTGCAGCTTGTTGCAGCATTTAATTTGCCTCTGTCGGGGGGAATATCCCTTGGACCTCGGCACTAAAAGTTTTTACCGGGTGTGTGGGGGCTGTTTGGGAGTGTGGCCATTTCAGGCTTTCCCTCGTTTTTTTTTTTGGGTTGAAAATTTTTCGAATTGCATTGGACTAAAGCTGGATGCTGCTGCCAGTTGACAGTCAGCAAGGTCCCAATTTTCTAGTTCCCAGCTCCCAACAGTTCCCAACAGTTCCCAACAGTTCCCAGTAACCAGTTCCCAGCTGTGCTGTCGTCAGTTTAGTCCAGTTGAATGGCGGAGCAGTCGAGCAGAGAACCTTACAAAACGTGCAACTGGGAGCGTTAACTCCTTTTTTTCTCCTTCGTTTTTAGCTTTTTTTTTGGCAGGAAAATACTCTGACAGTGGGCTTATGCAATTGCCAAACAATTGGCTTTTCGAGCTGATTTTTATAGCCAAACATCTCTAGGTTGGTTGGTTTATTGCCAATCAGCAACAGCTGCCAAAGCCGCCACAGACAGCGGAAGATATCATCTTCGTTGTGTCAAGTAGAACTGCTACCTTTTTCTCTGCGTTTCTATACTCTTTCGGAAGAATCGGGTATAGTCAGTTTTTTGCTAAACTTTGGCAAGTAGAGTTGTTCATGTCGCGGCTCTTCAATAGATACCTTTAATAGAGTTAGTAATCGATTTAACAGAATCTTGGGAAATTTTCCCATAAATACTTAGGGAATTTAATTGAGATACTAAATCATAGCAGGTCATAATACTGAAAGTTTTTTTAGCCAATATTTTCTGTATTTTTGTAGCTATTGTTTCTATTTATAATTTACAAGTTACATTTTCTTATTATCTATCATTTCACCAAATTTCATAACAATTCATCTATAGGCTTGGGAGATATGTTAAGAATTATGAAATGCCGAAACAGCTGGAGAAGTCGGCTTGGAATAAATTCTCAGTTCGACTTCGGTCTACATTCCTATTCCATATAATATGGCTTGGGGCGGTAAAGCTCATTTGTAATGATATAGCTAGAACTTCTTTCACATCTATTTGATACCCCATTTGAGATAAAGAAATTTTTTACTATTCTTTAAGCATATATAGGACACATTGTGCTTACATATCTGAGTTTCTGTACTCAATATCCCTCGTGGTCAACCCTTTTATTATGGAGTAATCGAACCACTATATCCCATACTTGCCCAAATCTCACATTATTTTCAAGCTAATTAACTAAAAATTCATATACCGTTAAGGTTCGTCCTTATCTACCGTTATTACAAATTTAATAAAGATCGAACTAATATATCCTTTAGCTGCCATGTAATTTAATCTTTATTTTGCCCAGATATCCCATGATTTTCAAGCTATTGGATTGAAAACTTTCCAAAGCTTACGATTCTATACCATGAGTTGCTATACCAAATTTAATAGGGATCTAACCACTATATTTGCGGTTTTTGATTAAGCGGGGGACAAATTATCGGGATTCAACTGTGCTACAGTTTTGAAAAGAGTATGAACTATTCGGCCTGCGGAGTTAATCCTTCCTTACTTTTTTCTTTCTTTTCTTTGGTCGCAGGCTAGTCGAAGGTGGAGGCAGTGGAGGGCACCTGGTGCTCTGATGCTGTGGGGACAGTTTTGACTTGGCTTTGCTGCATGGTTAGTTGGTTTCCATCCAGGTGGGTAGCTAAGCTAGGCAGGTGGGGGCTAGGTGGGGACTAGGTGGGGGGTAGGTGGGGACTAGGTGGTTACCTCTGCGGTCGTTGTCGTTGTATGCGAGTCGCTTGCAGCGACAATGATTCCCAGGACGTACATTCTCACACCCGCGCAGTGCCGCACTTTTAGCTACCTGGCACGATTTTATGGAATCACACGCTTGGCTGGTCCGGTTGGCGTCGGGCGCCGGGCTGACGTTGCCCCCGACCGTCCGAGAGCCGGTGTGGTCTTGGGGGGCGGGCGTGGAGCTACAACTACGGCGGGATTTGCGTTTACCTTCAACGGATATGTGCGGTTGCCGGAAAATGAACTTATAACTTGACTTGTTTAACTAACGCATTTAAACGATTTTCATCTTATTTCCACAGCGACGGGCGATGGGCGATGGGCGATGGGCGACGGGCGAAGGGCGACGGGCGACCACCGCAATATCGTGACCAAGGTCCTTCTGTCCCTGTGTCCCTGTGTGTGTGTTATTCCCCGACTTCAGGCACAGCCTCCGCTCTTGTTTCAGCTCCCTTTTCTGGATTTTCCTTTCTGGTTTTCTTTTCAACGTTTTCTCCCCCCTTTTGCAAGTCGCTTAATTCCGTTTTTCTGATTTAATTTGCAATTTGATTGTAATAGATATCAAAGTGCGGCTGCAAACCGGGAAAAATGGGTTCGCATCCGGGGCGAAACTGTCAACTGGGGACATCACGCTCCGGCGACCATTGGCCAAATGTGATTGTCAATTAGCTGGCCAAGCTGTCAGTTCACTAAACGAATCTTGTGCTTATCTAAAGCGCGCTTCAAGAGCCCTTTACCCAAATATAGGACCTCAATCACACCCACGTTGGGCGCCAACAAATGTCTAAACTAATAATTAATGCACTTAAACCCGACAATTTAATACGAAACTAGCCGATTAAAAGCTTACATTTATATCATATATATCGATAATAAAACGAATCCTCAATCAGATCCACGTTGGGCGCCAAGAAACGTCTGTTTTGTTTATCAAGCTTATATATATTTTAGATATGTAATTGAAAAAGCTAACACTCATCCTATACACAGAGTATCCCTATATGTAATACTATAGCCATAGTTAAGGATATAATCTATCCTTAATCAGATCCACGTTGGGCGCCAAGACACGTCTATTTCGTTTATCAAACGCTCATAAGCTAGATAGATCAATTAAAAAGCCAATAATCATACTACATATACATATATAGTATTTTCCAAAATGTAAAACCTTAATCAGGCCCACGTTGGGCGCCAACAAATGTTTATCAAACAAATAATTAATTCACTTGAAATAGACGAAACTGTCCGATTCGACATTGATTGAAAGAAGCAAATACTTATATGTACTTCTTGAATTATATGAATTTAAGCAGACCCAAGTTGGACGCCAACAAATGTTTACCAAGTTAATAAATAATACTCTCAAACAAACGAAATTGTCTGATTCGACATAGTATTGAATAAGGCTCATACTTCTGTTATTATTGGAAATATCTGTTTATGTTATCAAATGCTATTAAGCTAGACATTTGAATTGAATTTATACCATGATCCCATTTGAAAAATGGGAAGAAAGGTATAATAGTTGCGTTGGAATGTATGTAACAGAGAGAAGGAGGCGTGCCACTCCCCATAAAGTATATATATTCTTAATCAGCATCAATAGCCGAGTCGATTTAGCCATGTCCGTCTGTCCGTCTATATTAACGCGCCGATCTCGGAAACTGCAAAAGCTGCAGACTTCAAACTTGGTATGAATATCCGTGTATAGCATACGCAATACGAGTTTGTTTGAAATTTCGGATGTCACGCCCACTTTCGCCCGACAATCGATAAAAACGTTTTTTGATAAAATGGCCATAACTTTGTCATTTATAAAGAAATCGTCACCAAATTTGGTAAATAGGTTCATGATTAGAAACTGCAAAATGGAATTTCCCAAAATTTTGATACACCCCTCCATTGTCCCGGAAACTGACGATATGTGTATAGCAGCCACAAATTTTGTACAAGAGTCGTGAAACTTGGTATATGGGTGCCCATAGACACCATAAAGAAAGTGGCATCAAAATTTTTTTTTTCATCCTAATTTGGTCCCTCCCAAAGCTAAATAAGTGGTTTCTACTATTCTTATTATAATGGTTCGAATTCCAGAATATATTTTGATGACGATGTTCTCAACCAATCCTACTCTCGACGGCAGCACTCTAACTTGTTTTTCTTCAAAATGTTAGACCTTTCACAGAACCACGTTGGGCGCCAACAGATGTATGTTTGCTTTTGATTAAACTAACAAAATTAATGTGCTTGAAACTCACAGTTCCGAATCGAAATTGAATTGGAAAAGCCAACACTGATGTATATAAGTATATATATATATGTAGGGTGTATACTATATAAGGACATCCTGTTGCTGTCTATAGCTTTAACAGGAGTGGCAATTCATTCAGTGTTTCCGTCATCAATTATGTCGTGTGTCGCATTGGAGGCAAAAAGCCCAGCTGAAAATTTGTATGTGACATCAACAAACACTGGCAGAAAATTAAATTTTTGAATTTCCCAAAAAGAGGGAAAAGAAAGCACAAAACAAACTGCAAAGAAAGGCAAAGAAAGCACGAAAAGAAACAAAAAGTACCCAACCGAAAGGCGACAACTTAAACCGAGCGGGCAGCCATAAATCATGATGTGATGGCTCCGCATAAACCGGGCGGTACGGGGCGAAACGGGGCGGGCATAATAAATTGTTTGACAAGTTGACAGGATGTGCGAGGGACGGGGAAATAGAGGGAGAAATAGGGAGCGAGTCGGGCGGGGGGCCAACGTAAAGGCTTTGCCCCGAAAAACAAGTATATGTTTGAAACTCGGAAACGATGAAACGCCGCGCAACATGTTTATTATAACAAATTGCGCATACGCCAGGTGATCCCATAAACAATTCGAATTGATGCCGCCGCGCCGCACATTCATATACATAAATCCTTAAATCCTTAACCGACCGTAGAATCACCCTTCCGAACAAATCCATATAACGAAATTTTCAACCGTAACTAATTTTTACTTAGTTTTTAGCTTCTTGACAAATCTTATCCCATTCTTTACAAATGTGTCTCTTAGTCATTCAAAAATTTCCCAGTACTGTTTCACCAGACAAAAAATTCCCTGTATTTTTCCCACATTGAAGTATTTCCAGTTCCCAGCACTGTTTTCGGCTCACATAAAAGTTATTTTTCATTTCTGGAACATTTTGCCCAGTTATTAAAATTACAGGTATTTCCCACAGAAAAGAATTACCGCTAATTTTTGTACCAGAAAAAAATTTCCCGTTATTTTTGAGTTTTTTTCTGTGGTCAAAAAATCCCATACATTTTCCTTGAAGAAATATTTTTCTATGTGCAGAAAGTTTATTAACTAAAAATACTGGTAATTTGTTGTTATGGACAATAAATACCGTGAAAATACTACTAAGGCCAAAAATACAGGGAATTTGGAAGCTCGAGAGTTAAAGATATCAGAAAAAGAGAAACAACTGTAAAAGTTTGCCCGAAAGCAAACCGCAAATGGTATTTAATAACTGCCAGATGCAAATCCCACTTTGAATTGGAGCGGAAACTCTCCGGCTCTGGTCCCAACCGTGGCCATATTTGCGGCTATATCCATATTCGAATCTGTGTCTACGTCAAGCCAATTGGCAAATACGGCCGCAATGCTAACCGCAATCAAAGCCCAAGATTCGGACAAAACTTGCGGTAAACAAGAGTCCTCTGCATCCCTCCCAGCCCCCTTGTGCCTCTCCCGCCTTGCTGCCGCAGTGCCCAAAAATGGCGTCAACTGACATGGCCAACTACAGTGATTCTGCCATTCTCATAACATGGCTTAAAGGCTTTTGGGCTTTGGCCACGGCTTGTCGGCTTGAATTAGTGTCCCGGTTTCTGCCTCAGTCCGTGTCTTGGCCAATGTTTGTCCTTTGTGGCCAAGGGAAATTTGCATGTCCTCACGACTCACGTGCTGCCAACGGACACTCTGGCGTGTTTGATCTAACACGCGGCCCAACACACACTCAAGCACACACGTAGAGCCCGTAATATACCTATTTGGCTCTTAAGTACGGGCTATTTTCATACTTATAACTTTCGCCTAGACCCACGTTGGGCGCCATTTTTGTAATATATCCTTTTTAGATTGAAATAATACAAAATAAGCAATTCTTTTTTATTTGACTCTTCAGTATCAGATCGATATAGGAAATATACACTACCCACGTTGGGCGCCATTTTTGTAATATATCCTTTTTAGATTGAAATAATACAAAATAAGTAATTCTCTTTTGTTTGGCTCTTTAGTAATTGATAGATATATAAAACATACAGTACCCACGTTGGGCGCCATTTTTGTAATATATCCTTTTTAGATTGAAATAATACAAAATAAGCAATTCTCTTTTGTTTGGCTCTTTAGTAATAGATAGATATTAGTTAATAGATTGATATTGATGTATGTACACTACCCACGTTGGGCGCCATTTTGGTAAGGTGCATTGAGATAACACAAAATAAGCAACTCTTTTTTTGGCTTTTAAGTAATAGATAGATATATGAAATGTACACTACCCACGTTGGGCGCCATATGTAATATCTTCAGTGAAATATAAGAAATTGAGTAACAACTACACCTTGGGTGCAATTTTTTTTAAATATATCATTTTTTCTCTGAAATATAAAAATTATGAATAGTTTTTCGAATTTAGATGAATTTTAACTAATAATTTTACTATCTTTATCTCCGTTGGGCGCCAAATTTAAGAAATTAATTCATTCTTGTAAAATTTGAAGTCAAAAATTTCAAACACAAGTCGCCTACCCAATTTTCATTGCCTCAAATCAAAGTGAACTTATTAACCAAATGTTCCCTTTGCTTAAAGATCCGTGAAAAATGATAATAAGAAGAACCAAATTAACAAATTACCATATCTGGAATTCATTTCCTTATGTTAAAAGCTTGGTTGAGTTCAGAAAGCTCTGAGTTATCATTAATATATGGCGTTAAAAACCCTATCGGGTCAAAGCCTGAAGCACTATTTTCCTTTATTCTGCTTCTTTCACTGAAGAACTTGCTTTTACGTGGGTGGATTTCAAGTCCTAAGCCACAACATAGTTTTTCTGGAAAGGTCATTCCAATCGACATGAGCGGGACTCGAACTCGCACCTCTCGTTTGGCGGGACAGTGCGCTATCCACTGATCCACCGAGGCCTCCTAAAGCTCTGAATAGATTTTCTTATTTTATTATTATGTGGCTATAACAACCCTATCGGGTCACAACCTGAAGCATCTTCCTCTGGCGAGGCTTTTTGCTTT
>JBANCY010000544.1:0-28014 GCA_037040045.1 Phorticella flavipennis | reverse complement strand
GGTGGTAATCACTTGGCGCTATGTCCGGGCTATATGGTGGATGCGATAAAACCTCCCATCCGAGCTCCCGTAGCTTCAAAAAGGCGGAAGGGAGATATTTGACAACCTTATATATATATACCATGCTTATCAAAAAAAAAAAAAACATTTGAGAATTATAGATTGATTTGCAAAAATTCATTGTTGTTTAAGTATTCTCTAAAGTGTCAAATAAAGTTCCCCGTTCGACATTAAACTGTCTAATTTCCCTCGCCCAGAGTTCCAACGTGGACCCTAATGTTCATGAGGAGCTACCTGTTTCCCGATTGCAACAGTACAACTTGATAAATCTATATTGAAGTCGGTATATGGAAATATATATCCATCACATAATTATCGATGTGCTCGAAATTTCATTATCATCATCAATTCATCAATTCGTATATAAAAATTTTCAAGATATGAAAAAAAAATTTTCAAAATTATACAGAAAACCGTTTTTTTTACTTGAACCTAGGACCTGAAGCATATAAGCTAAGCCCGTGAACCACTAGGCCACAGTTCGACTTGACGCAAGTATGGTATTTGGAACAATATATATCATTATATTTTCGATGCTTTTCAACGAAATATTTTCATAATAAGTAAATGGGTTAGAAAAACATGCCATAAGCATTTCTTTTAAAGGTATTGAAAACTGGAGTAAATGAAAATTGAGGTTTTTAAATAATATTTAAAATATATTTTTTTTAGAATAATGTTAATATTATTAAAATTAATATTGTCATTGATCATTTTAGAATAATTATATATTTCTTATTTTGTCTCTTATATGATGGACTGATAAAAAATATAAAATAATAGGAAATATTTGTTTCATAGAGTTAAAAAATTATAAGGGATAGATCGACTGATAGAAGGATTTGTGTACTATTTGCGCATTTTAATGGTTGATGTCGATATAAAGATTTTGCTCTTAAGAGTACAGAAATTTTGATAATTATATAAGTAATGTGTACAAATTTGATCAGATTAGCATTAGATATTCCTTCAGTTAAAAAGTTTTGGATAAATTGACGGAGATTTTGTAATATGTAAAAACACATGCCTACGAGTGGTTTTAGGGATGGATGACAATCTGCCGAGGACATGTCGTAGGGGAAGTTGATAAAAAATATTGGAACTCGTAAGAATTTTTCTTATATTCTTTTCAATATGGATTTTTCTTTATAACTTCTTTTTTCTATAACTGAGACAAAATATTAGAATATGTAATATTTTGTTGATTTCTTATAAATTTTGTAGATATTACTGTGTTATTATTATTCAAAACTTGTCGATGCTCGTACTTCGATCATAGCAGAGATCGGTTATTTATTCCGAGCAAGATCTTGATTAATATGAACGTTCATTGGGCATTGGGGGATTACTTCAAAAGGTATAAAAACAAATTTGAAAATTCCCTTTCAGCACACAATTCCTGAGAATTTCTTGACAGATTGATCCTGCCTAGAACCCAAAAGAACTCTTTGCAGACACGAGTACTCGAAGACATGTCGAAAAATGTAATGGAGTGGAAAAATCGTAGGCAAATGGCTTGGATCCAAAGAGTATTACTTTGAAACAAAAAAATTATTAATCAGAACACAATTTCCGATATTTTCATGTCGTTTCGAAAATGGAAGATTTGCTTAATCGGTGCTTCGCTGACATCTATTCAATTGCTTTTGTCCCTAGTCTGGAATACCCCGCTTGTACACCCCTCAGAAGTGCTGGGCATAAGAAAAGACCCCTCAAAATCTAATCGGCAGCATTCGTTCTTGATCCAATCGGGAATTGATCCTGTTTAGAACCCAAAAGAACTCTTTGCAGGCATGACATGTCGAAAAATAGTATGTTATGGAAAAATCGTAGGCAAATGTCTTGGGTCCAAAGCGTATTACTTTGAAACAAAAAAATTATTTATCAGAACACAATTTCCGATACTTTCTTGACAGAAGTTCCTGTTGTCCTATAAGCTGTTGTCGTTTCGAAAATGGAAGATTTGCTTAATCGATGTTCCGACATCTATTCTGTTGTCTGTTCTCCATAGTCCACATATCTGTTGTCCCTAGTCTGGAATACCCCGCTTGTACACCCCTCAGAAGTGCTGGGTATAAGAAAAGACCCCTCAAAATCTAATCGGCAGCATTCGGTCTTCTGCATTTTGCATTTCCTTCTGCATTGCCGTCGCGTTCGCCATTTAATGCTATTGCCGTCGTTTTCCTTCTGACTTTCTCCATTTCTTCTTTTTACCATCTTATTTCACTTTTTTCTCAACTTTTTTTTTAAGAACTTTTTTGGGTCTGTTTGTCTGTTTGTTTGTTTGTTTGCTTGCCGCCTGCCACTTGGCCATTTTCATTTTGGGGGCGCTGCTGACTGCGGCGTCTGCTGCGCTGCCGCCAAGCAAATATTGTCTTTTGCCAGTCGCATTTTTCAACTGACATCGCCATGGCCACCACCTCTGTCCTCTGTCGCCCCTTTGCCCCCCTTTGCCGCCCGGGGGACCCTTTCCCGGTAGTTGACATTACCATTTGCTTCTCGATTACTTTTGCATAGGACGAAAATATTTTTGTCACGAATTCAATGAATGATTTTTAAGCACGTCTTTATTACTTTTGTATGTTTGTCCCCAATATATCAGGCCTTTGCCGCAACGTATTAAACCACATAATAAAATATCTACCTATATATATATATATATTCCGCACATTGTATGAGCACCTCCTCGCTTTTTTTCCGCCAAACTGTAACTATCTCCCGGCTAGACTGAGAATGTCTGCCTTTCTCTGCTCCATTCGATTGTCAAAAGCATTAAACATTAATTTATAGGGCTTAGAGAGCTGTTAACTTGTGCGGCCCTGAGTCATGCCCCTTTAAGTACATATATATATGTGTGCACTGTGCCCCACACCCCATGGGGGACCTGAGAAGTCTCCAAATATTCTTCATTTCGTACAAGAAAATGCACTTTGTTAATGAATTGAATGGCTTTGCAATGCGCTCAGAACACGTACACTGCAAGAAAGTACTATGAAAAGTTGTAGACGACTGCTATATGATATAGTGAACCGATCCTTTTTAAATTTGGTAGTTTGGTAGATAATAAAAAATATTAAGTATGTGTCAAATTTAATTGCAATTGCTTGAAAAAAATGGGGAAAATGGGCAAAAACGGGTTTTTAGATGAATGGCAGCTACTTGAAAAAATAGTCCGAACTGGTCAATTCTGTGCAGCGTCCTTACTTGGTTGCATATATAAAAACGGTCATATCGCAATTGACTATTTTTCCATTATTAATATACAAAACAACAAAAAATATGGAAATTTTAGTCTTAGAATTATTAAACTCAGAGCCCCAAGTTTTTTATTATGATACTCTCAACTAAACCACTTTCCGAATCGATATGTTGAGGAAATTTCACCAAATTTCAAGAAGTTTTGTGAAAAACTTATGCCTATTAAATAACTAAAGACAATAATGACATTCGAATTATTTTTTGTCATATTGTGACATTCTATAACCCATTTACATCCATCATCATGATTCTCTGTTTCCAGGATATTCAAATTCTTTTTATTTCTGTTGATTTGACCTTATTTATAGGAGCATTACGTTTGATCCTTGGTCAAAATTTATTTATTATGCAATATTTGATCCCAATTGAAAATTGGTATGAAGGGATTAATAATTTGGAAGGAAGCGTGACAGACCCATAAAGTAATCATATATTCTTGATCAGGATCAAGAGCCGATTTGATTTAGCCCTGTCCCTTTGTTTGAACGTGTTGATCTCAGAGTCTACAAGAGCCAAAGCGTTCCAATTCGGTATTCGGAGACTATGCAGAAAGTGTCATCCAGATTTTTTTTCTTCTCAATTCCATTTTTTTGAATATTTTATAATGATCCATATATTGGTAAATTCTTAACAAAGATATTTTCATTTGGGATAGTTATAACTAAGTCATGAAGTTATTTGATAAATTGCAAGGTGGTCGAGTTATAAAAACGGAAGTTATATGATGAATTGTCTAAGGAAAGATAACATAATGAAATATCTATTTAATGAAGTTAGGAAGATTTTTTAAATACCAAATTAGACCGCAATAATTCGAATTAGTTTTTATCCTTAAGGTGGCATACCATATTATAAAATGTAACTTCATATGGTAGAGTTGTAAAGCAGTCCTTGTCAACATGGATAAAATGGACCCTTTAAATTCTGGAAAAATATCGATTTCGTTCTAAGCAATCGATGTATTGTTGATTAATTGTTATATATTGATATTATATGTATAATAGTATTATTATATGACCATAAAAACCCTACCGTTTCAAAGCCTGAAAAAAGCCTATTTGTCTTTTTTTCTGCTTCCTTCACTGAGGAACTTTTTTTAGGTAGTTGGAGTTCAAATCCTACGCCACAACCTAGTTTTTCTAAGAGGGTCATACCTATCGACATGAGCGGGACTCGAGCCCACACCTCTTGATTTGCGGGCCAGTGCGCTATACACTGTTCCATCGAGGCCATCGCAGATTTGGTTTGGTGTTATGGAAGTTTTTTACTAATTTGAAGTTTTTGTTTTCCTTTTTATGGGTATATTGGAATATTGGTTTTTGGAGATTTTCCAAGTGAATAGGAAATCCTCCATGTTGTGGCTTGAGAGGTCTTGTCTTTCAAAGCGATTGTGAGCTTACTGTTTAATAGGAGTATATAATTTTTTTCAGTGTATTAACTGGAATCGTCTTGGAGATTCGTTGGGTTCGTTGCGGTCGCTTTTGGCTTTAGTTTTTTCCGACTTCCTATTTGCGCTTTCTTCAGTTGGCACTAATGTGGCTAAGTTCCTTTGTTTGCAATTTTATTAACGTGGTTGTTGTTGTTTGTTTGCCTCAAAGGATTCTGGTCGAAAAGCAGTTGCTTGGCTTATTGTAATTATGATTGTTTTTGTGAGGAGGAAAGGACCATATACCATATATGGTATGGTATGGTATGGTATGTGAGTACGCGTGGTACTTGCCGATGGATGCCATAATTTGACTGGCAGTTTTTTAACCCGTTGCCCCTTTTTGTGCTTAGAGCGAAAGAGAGAGAGAGAAGGAGAGAGAGGGGGATAGAGGGGGATAGAGGGGGAAAGGGAAAAAGGGAGAGCGAGTTGTCTCGCGTCTGCGGATGCATTGCAACTAAATGCGGTGAAAATCCGAGTACGGGCACATTGGAGTTCATTCCCGAGCCCGTCAATAAATTATTGTGCAGACAACGTGGCCAGTTGTTAAAAGCACTCTCCTTATATCTATCCTTGCGTGAGTCTATGGCCCAGAGATGGTAGACGTGCTCGCGTGCGTGACACGAAAGCGCGCATACAGTGCTTGGCAAGGTTTTCTGAGATTCCTGGCATCCGAAATTTGAGAAAACGCAATATGCGCATCATCTGGTGATATAATGCATTTTTCACCTTTGGCATTTTAGCCCGTTTTCTAAGTCTTAAACCTTCGGTGTTTATAATCGTTTTGAAATTTTCAGGTGTGGTTAATTACATTGTCATGAGTACATTTAAAAGAATTCAAACTATTTCGATAAGGATTGTATAAATTATAAGCACTTATCAAATTTGCGGAGGACCAAATAAGGATGGAATAAATTTTGGATGCCACTTTTATATATAGTAACTTTGGACACCCACATACCAAATTTGATGACTCTAGCATAAAATTTGCGGCGGTTATATACATTTCGTCACTTTCCGGAAAATTGCAGGGGTGAATCAAAATTTTGAGAAATTCCATTCTGCAGTTTCTAATCATGACCCTATTGACCAAATTTGGTGACGATTGCTTTATAAATGCCAAAGTTATGGCCAATTTATCGAAAATGGTTTTTATCGACTATCGCACGAAGGGGTCGAGGCTTCCGAAATTTGAAACAAACTCGTATTGCGTATGCTAAACACGGATATTCATTTGTGTCTGTAATTTTTGGAGTTTCCGAGATCGTCGCGTTCATACAGATGGACGGACGGACGGACAGACAGACATAGCTAAATCGACTCGGCTATTGACGCTGATCAAGAATATATACTTTATGGGGTCTGCCATGCCTCCTTATGCCTTTTACATATACAAATGCTAATCTTATGAAGTGTGGAACAATTGCGGAAATGCTCTGAAGAATATGCGAAAAACTAGCTTCATTAAAGACTGTCAAAAGAATATTACATTTTATTGTTGAACATATTTGCAAAAGTATCATATATTTCGTAAGAAAATACTCGTCAAAAAAAAAGAGATTGAATTGTCGAAGCTTAAAGACCTCCTCAAGAGGGGTCCTGATTAAGATTCCACAATCACTACATTTTAAATAAATTTCAATAAAAATTTGTTATTATTACCACCTTAACTTAAGTATTTCCACCATCATCTTACTTCTTCCACGAAACAGAGGATTAAAAATCATTGTTGTTGGAACATCAAGTCGAGAATTATAATAGAGCTGTCATATACAATGAATTTTGGCACTCGGCTATGAATATAGAAATTAGATATATAAATTAGACATTTGCACAAACTTATTATACCCTTCATACCAATTTTAAATTGGGATCAGGGTATAAAGAAGTTGTTTCGCGTGAAAGTAATTGTAAGAACCGAACTTTTCGTGAGTGCCAAAAAAGTGCGATTATAATATTTCGTCGCGCTGCCATCTCTAGTTTGTATTGACTGGATATACTTATATATGTATGGGGCTGAGGGATATCAATACTTTCGCATAGACGGATTGTATTTTCAATATTTGCGCAGCGTAGATCATGGCAGCGCCGTGACGCAGAGCGTCAGCGAGGAGAGTTTGAGGAGTACGCAGTGGCTTTTGTTGGTTTTTGTATTGCAATGATTTAGCAGTTTTTCGTCTGTGTTTACGTTGTGGATGAACAACGACCACCATGTCGATGTCGATGTGGCAGTGTCTATCGCACTGGAGCTGGAGCTAGAGCTGGAGCCGGCGTTGGAGCTGGAGCTGGAGCTGGAGCTGGAGCGGTTACTGTGGATGTGGCTCTGGCTCTGGTTGTGGCTGCTTGGCATCCCGGGACTGCTGAATAAGAAATCAGCAAATTGTTGTGTTTTAATCGAGCCACGGCTGGCAGTCAGACACAATCACAATCACAATCCCAATCCCAATACCGAACCCAATCCCAATCACAAATCCCGACAACAATGGCCCTGCGCTTGCCTTGCCCCACAATTGTCTGCAATAAGCCGCAGCCGCAGCAACACCAGGAGCAGCAGCGGCGGCACATTCACTCTGCATCAATATGAGGCAAGCAGCTCCCCGCCAGCTGCTGGCGGAAAACAGCTAAAAACAGCCAACAGCCAACAGCCAACAGCTACTTGTGTAAATAACTGTCAGCCAATTGTAGTTTAATCGCCGGCTTAGTCATGTTCCGCTGTACTTTTGAGGTTAAGTGCCTGCGGTTGCAAGCGTTGCACCGAGCCACGCTGGCGGGGCAGGACGTGGGGCCAGCTGCCGCGCAAGGGGTGGCCCAACGACTGGGCAAACGATACACAATGATACAGGGGCAGGTGGGAGAACTGCCAAAGGAAAAAATGTATACAATTTTGATATATTGTTGATTTCGCATATCGCAATATTTCGCGATTATATCCCAATGCGCGAATAATTGCATAAAAGCACCACAAGTGCACTTGCAATGCAGCAAGATCATCGATTTTTCGGTGCAAATAAAGGAAGTCTATTCAATTTTCAAATGCTATTCAAGTCCTCTGGGAGCCAGTCGATATTGTGGCCTCCAAGCACAGGGAACAATGTCTGTGTTGTTTTTGGGCAGACAGAAATAGCTTTAAACCCGAAATCTGAAAGGAACCACAGTGAACCATCGATTATATGCATAATCGAAAGAGTGTTTAAACTTATTTTCGATTGATTCATTTGAAATCTCATGCTCAGTCTCTCCTGGTCCTCCTTGCATCCGTCTTGTTAGTAGCAAGTTCCCAACTAGGGCATTGGGATGTGTGGAGAGTTTTGCAGTGTTCGTCTCCAACAGGAGGAACGTGACATTCTTTCCCAATATATGTAAATATGTATCTAATTCTAATGTTCCACCTTGCGAAGGAATATAAGGAATATCGACTGGAACCTGCAAATTTTCATTAGTTGCATTATCGCATCAACCCCGTATACACTCCTGCCCAAAATTATACGGCACCCAAGAAATTATACCCATTGTCCTACGAGAGTCGAAATAAAAATTTTAAGAGTATCGTGTAATTTGAATCGCGTACCTCCCCATCGAATGAATTTTTTAACACAAGGTCCGGAGGTGAACGTCTGGTCGGGAGTCACTCCAAAATATTAATGTGTTTTTTGTGGAATTTTTGAAAGACTTTTGAGCTTACATCCCTGCGTAAATTATGTTATTTGAGATCATTAATCTGGACTTACTACCACCAACATGCGCATTATTTAAACCTCCTAAGATATTCAGGGGCTGATTTTAGCCATGACCGCAGTATCGCGAGCACATTTAACTATCATTAGGCCTGGAACATATTCTACAGGTATGTTTGTTGTTGTTCGCATATCACTTGCCTGGAGGATCTCCTGCTCTAATTCTCCTCTTTTTCTATTCCATCTTGGACCACTTTCAGGCTCATGTAAGCCAAAAATGATTTACCCATCCATTTCTTTTATGGAGTAGGTCATCATGCCAGACTCGGTCGAAAACTTCTTGAATGTCCAGGTATGCTGCCATAGGAAAAACCATGAAATTCGAATCAAGGGAAATAGTAACATTTTTATATTTTTGTCAAAAACCTTATTTAACAACTCTTATTCAGCCAATGGATCGACATTATACTCGAGTGCACTTTAAACAAGGGGACCTCGCGTTCTGCACACAACCGAGGTCACAAAAAGGAGCTCGTGTCTAAAAAATATTTCGGTGTTTATGATCTAATAATTCTGAAATTTTTAGGATTGCTTGATGATCGCCATAAATATATATTTTTGAACCATTCAAACCATTATGATAAGGATTGTAGGAAATATAAGCACTTATTTAATTTGGGGGGACCAATTAAAGATGGAAAAAAATTTTGGATGTTACTTTCTGCATGGTGCCTATGGGCACCCACATACCAAATTTCATGACCCTTGCATGAAATTTGTGACTGCTATACACGTTTCGTGACTTTCCGGGCATCTGAAATTCGATACAAACTCGTTCTGCCAAGTTTGAAGTCTGTAGCTTTTGTAGTTTTCGAAATCGGCGCGTTCATACAGACGGACAGACGGACAGACGGGCATGGCTAAATCGATATTGGTGCTGACCAAGATATTGGATTGCAATGGAATATGCAACTTTGATAGAAGAAAAATTTCATATTATTTTCAATGTGGAATAACCAAGATTTGTTTTAGGTATAATATTTCATATAGGTATTAACTTTTTGCTATGTAGTTATTGATCTTTTTGTTAGGTTAGTTTGGCTTAGTTTCTGTAACGCTCGCTGAAACTTAAGCTTAAAGTTTTTGTTTTCCGGAGAAGATTGAGAGGCGCGTCCCGCTGTCTGCCGGCTAATTAGTTGCACATTTTACATTAATTAATTTTTATAGCGCACTTTTTTTAGCGAGTTTGGGGAAACTTTTGTCATAAGAAAGAAACGCCCGCATTTTGTGCCTGCCGCCATTAGCTGCATGTGCCACTGCCCCAACCAGCGACATGGGGAGGAGGCAAAGGGGGTACTAAGAGTACATGCCACAATCCACACCGCCCCCGCCACTTGCCGCACCACACTTTGAATCACAAAATTTAGCTGTCCAAAGCAAGAAGACGCAAAAAATAATATCGGGGGATAAAAAATAGAAAATTGTGGAAAATCTGTAAGGAAATTCCGAGTGGTGCGGCGTCTTTTGATGCAGCTGCTAATGTTGACTAATTGGATTTGCCGTAGAACTAATAAAAACGCTCCAGAAGTATTTCGTTTTACTGCAAATTAGGCAACAATAATTATTTTGCCTGCCGCCACACAACAAGGACCAGGAGCAACGAGGACTACAAAAGGTAGCGAAGCATCATCAAAATCGACAGAATATCCTGTAAAACGTTTCACAAATGTCCAGAGGTGGCCCAAGAAACTGCAGTCGAAATCAAGGAGGGTCGCGTGAGGTTTGATGGGGTACTGAGAATTGGATGGGATTCGGATTATTATTATCATATGAACATAACAACCCTATCGGGTTACAGCCTGAAGCACTATTTGTCTTTATTTCTACACCCTTTACTAAAAAACATTTTTTTTTTTTAACGTGGGTGGATTCCAAATTCTACACCAAAACCTAGATTCCTTGGAGGGTCATGCCTATCGACATGAGTGGGAATCGTGTGCGATATCTACAGGTCCACCGAGGCCCCGTATTATATAGATTGGAAAAATACATGGGTTGTAGATCTGTTAAAAGTACATATAGACGAGGTTAACATGTAAAGCATCAGACCTATCATTATGAATAGATAGTTCGAATACTTTTCGTGAGCCACGTTTCCATTTCATTCCTGTCATAAAATCTACCAATTTTCGTGGAACGAGCATTTCTTTGAATCCGAAAACCGAAACTAATTATATAAATTATATTTAAAAAAAACCTACAATGTTGCGAATATTTTGTTTTTGAGCACAAGTTTTGATAAAAATTAGTAAACATTTTATGTTATTGCATCTTTTGTATATATGTGCAAGTTATTAATATAAAATTTCGGGAGCTAGGAACTGATATATAACTAGTTCAGAAATCTTTATCTTTTAACTTTATAAATGAACTCAAAAAATTGACAACAGAACGCATTGCTTTACAATCTAGACACGAATAACACAAATCTAAAAATATAATTATAATATTGTCCATCGATTTTTCACAACTATATTATATATCCTAAATGTGGGTTAAAAATTTTAGAAAATAAAAGGTTGTAAAAAACTGTTATTTTGTTCTAATCGATATCAAACATAAAGTTTCATGGACTTCCAGTTCATTTTTTTTTAAAGGCAATGTATGGATCCTGCGAATACTGGCATTATTTGCCTTTGCTATAAAATATGTCCGATCTGATGAATTAAGGGTCCTCTCACTGCTGAATACTTATTTTCATTATTATTATATGGTCATAACAATCCTATAGGGTCAAAGCCTGAAGCACATTTTCCTTTATTTCTTGTTGTTTCACTTGGATTTCAAATCCTACGCCACAAGCTAGTTTTTCTAGGAGGGTCATGCCTATATCGACATAAGTGGGACTCGAACTCCCACTTCTTGTTTGGCGGGACAGTGCGCTATCCACTGGCCCACCGAGGCCCCTAAACTACTACTGCTGACTACTGCGGAACTGTTAAAAGTAATAGTTCAACCTTTCGTGTCACGAGCACATCACTAAACGTCCTTAAGGACAACCGAGCCCAAATGTGTCTGTGTAATTGCATTTGTTATTGGAGCATATTTGGGGGATTGGGGGAGTGGGTCATGGGGACGTGTTAGCTGACGCCCACTGGAGGACCAGCTGCTCTTAGCACTAGGCTCGACGCATGTATTATCTACATATATCGATAAAAGAATTAGCTAAATCGTGACTGCCACTTAGAGCATGTCGCTGCCATTAATTATGGGTGATGACAGAGTCAGGACATGCATGAATACATATAGATATATACATACTATATATATATGCTATGGCATTGATGTTGTTGTTAATTTTATTAGCTTCCACGCTTTCGATTAAGGCCCGATCACAGTTAATTAAAATCGACTTTTTGCCATTAGTGCGTACCACCGCCCCACCACCCACCTAGCCGCCCTCCGGTCACACTCTCCCGAACCCCCACCCCTACCCCCACTGTAGACCCGGCATGTCGGAACAAATCAAATTAGCCAATTCGGAAAAGTTTTGAGCGCATGTTGTGCAGGTTGCCACAGCAACATTTTGCGCCCCACTGAACAAGGGAAAAACACCCGAAAAAAATGGGTGCTCAAATGAAATGAAAATGTACCAAAAAATAAAAAAGAACTGACATAATGTGGCAGGGATAAATCAAATTTCTTTTCATTTTTTTGATGATGATGAGGCAATAATTGGAAGTTTTACAGCCTCAGATTAATTTGCCAATATCTGCGGCTTGTAAAGTTTTCGACTGTCAAAAATGAAAAACAAGAAGTGAAAAGAAAAGTAACAAAATGTTTTGTTTTATTTTTAAGATATTCAAAATGTGATTCTTCCTGATTTCGCCAACTGTTTTATGTTCTAAAACTTGCGAATGGATTTACTTTTTATACTCTTTCCCAAACCAAATGGTATGTTCACTTTGTAAACCAAATTGGCGTTGAAGGAGAAAGGAAATCAACTGGAAACAGATTTTGTTATCCGTCAACACATTTGTCGAAACTGGCTGGATCCGACCACTATATTATATAGCTTTTAAACAGAAAAAACTTGTTTTTACCCGTAGTACTCAGGTCTTGCAAGCTATTCCATTCCGGGTTTCTACACTCTGAAATGTGCTTATTATTTATCACCATATAAAATTTCACCAGAATCTATATCTCTATACCATATAGCTCTTATTTGACTAAAATCCAGATTGTCCATACTTCATACTTTTGGAAAGCTATTGGGTTAAAAGTTCTACCCTTCTACTAAATTTCAAAATCAGATCACTACATGTATGGTATATGTCTATATTATATGGCTCTTATTAAACTAAAAGTCGTGCTTATCCATACTTCTTACGTTTGGCAAGCTATTGGATTAAAAGTTCTACCCTTCTACCAAATTTTAAAATCTGGCCACTATATGTATATTTCTATATTATATAGCTCTTATTCAACGAAAAGTCGGGCTTGTCCATACTTCTTACGTTTGGCAAGCTATTGGATTGAGAGTTATAACGCTCTACCAAATTTTAAAATCTGACCATTATATTATATGTTATAGTTGTTATATAACTGAGAGTTAGTTTTATCTATTTTTCTCATCTTTTGCAAGCTAGAGTTTTGAAATTATACATACTCTTAAGTATCTCCATTGTCTGTCGCTACACCAAATATCATAAGGATCAGACTGCTATATATTATAGCACTCAAATAAAAGTTGGTTTTGCCCACGTTTTACATTTTAATCAAGTTAATGGCATAATTATAACAAACAGTCCCAGATCGTTCTGTTATTTCATATAATAGTTTTATGTCCTTCGAAAAAGAGTATGAAATCTTCGGTGCGCCGCAGATAATCCATCTTTAGTTGTTTCTTTGCATTCAAATTTGAATTTCCATGCCAATAACTTTTGATATTATCAATCCACAAGTATTGTGTATTAGGTGGTAATAACAGTTCGGGAAAATAGAATACAAATTTGGAAAATGGAAAAAAGGCATTGGACATGGGAAGGGGTAGGGGTAGGGGAAGGGGAGAGCATTTGCTTAGCCCGCAGCAGGACAGAAATAACAAAAAGTCAAAGCTCTAAATTGATACAAATGGTCGGCCAAGAGGCGGGCAGCGGGGCAGGAAATATGAATAGATAGAAAATATGTCTATGAGTACGCATTGTATGTTATAAGGAAAACCCCGGCCAGGAGGACCGCTGGGCGTGCAGTTTATCATGTCCGCCAGGAATAATTCAACTTTGCTTATTTCACACTTCAATTTCGTAGGTAAACAAACTTTTCAGCGCGCTCGCAAAGGAGGGAAAATCGAGGAAAACTCAAAACCAAAGCTAAGGCAGGGCGAGTTAAATCAACAAAGTTACTTGCGGGAAAGTGCGGGTGAGCGGGACTGGAGCTGGAGTGGGTTGGTTTTGGGAGTGGGCCTGGACTTCGGATTGGGCTTGGGCTTGGGCTTGGGTGTGGGTTTGGGTGTGGTGCGATCAACCGGACACCCGGGAGGGCACCTTTGCCAGTCAAGTGAAAGCAAACAAATAAAAATGATGAGCGGCAATATTTGTGATGCCAGTGGGCCAACAATAACAATAACAACAACAACTGCAACAACTACAACAACTCGCAGCTCAGCGAGTCCTTGGGGCATATTTTGTGTGAGTGTATTGTTGTTGTTGTTGTTGTTGTTGTAGCCTATAGAAGGCCACTTTGCCACTTTGCCACTGCCCGAAAGCCTGCGGTTGCCTTTTGTTATTGTAAAAAGTTTCGCTTTTTTCATACCCTGCACTGAAGTTGCGCAAAGCGGGTATATTTCTGATAAGCACACCCATGCATGTGTGCCTCGTTGGACCAGTGGATAGCGCATTGTCCCGTCAAACAAGTGGTGTGGCTTCGAGATCCACTCATATCAATAACATGGCACTCATAGAAAAACTAGGTTGTAGATTTAAAATTATTATTATTATATTTGCCGTAACAACCCCATTGGGTCACAGCCTGAAGCACTATTTGTCTTTTTTTCTGCTTCCTTCACTGAAGAACTTTTTTTTCCGTGGGTGGATTTCAAAACCTATGCCACAGCCTAGTTTTTCTGGGAGGTTCATGCCTATTGTCAAGAGCGGGACTCGAACTGGCGCCTCTTATTTGGCCGGCCAATGCGCTATCCACTGATCCACCGAGGCCCCTTGGACTTAAAATCCACCTACGTTAAAAAGATCTTCAATGAAGGAAACAGAAAAAAAGGCAAACAGTGCTTCAGACTGTGATATAATAGGGTTGTTATGGCCATACAGTAATAATACGTATGCATGTATAAGAATGAACTGAAAATTGCCTTCAACTTAAGCGGGAGCTAGATGTACCCTTTAAAAGAGCTATGTTTCTTTTACCTCTGCTTTTGATAAGTTGGTAGTTCTGTCCTTATGATGCGATCATTATTAAATTTTCAGCATAAGTAAAGGGCTTTATATTATACATAAAAATTAAATTTGGTATTTCCAAATTATAAATTGAATGTAACAATGAAGTTCTTTGGTTTCTGTTTTAATCAAAATCTAAATAAACTGGTTACAAATTCTGAATTAGTACACAAATCTTAAGCTTCTAAAAATGTTTAGATAGGGCACTTAGACTTCCAATCGTAGACAGGATCTAAGGAAGAAGTCATGTTTTTCTCTTAGTGAAGGATTACCTAACGTTGGTACCAAAAGTGGTAAATACAGGCCTACAGACCTACAGACCTACAGATATATATAACTACGGACCAAGTGACATGCAGATCTACTCAGATCTACAGATCTTCTGACATACATGCAGACATACAGCCACACAGACATAGAGATCTATAGATCTATAGACCTACAGATCTACAAGTCCAATCACACCAAAAGACCTTGTGTCATACAGACATGCATTTCTATAGACACACAGATATACAAGCGTATAGACATAAACTAATGCGGACAGTTCCAAATCAACAAAGATAATGAATACTTTCTGAAAGCTCCCAGCAACATCTCTTTTGGGCTGACCTATGTGTAATACCTAAGCTATTATAATTTGGTTCCCTTTTCTCCCATTTTCAACAGGCTTAGTGTGATAATTTATAACATTCGCCCATTTAAAGTTCTTATTACAAAACAACTTTATTTAATGCCATCCCAAAACTACAGGGTATTTACTAGTCTATGCTATCTCACTTTTCGTTTTTCATCTTTTTTTCTCCTTCACTTGTTAGTATTGTTGTTGCTGTGGCAAATTAAGGCGCAAATTGTGGCCAAGTTGTGAAAAATTCAGCTGCAAGTAGCCACCAGGGTAATACGAGGGCTTCCAACAACTTCACCCACTCTCCACTCTCCACTCTTCACTCCCCACTAACACACACACACACACACACACACACACAACCAAGCCAAGCACATGGCCAAGTGTGGCCAAGTGTAAGTTGAAGTCACATAAGTGGCGCTCCTGAAAGTGTCCTTGAGGATACTCATAAATATTATTATCATCGCTGAGTCCATGTTTACTGCGGTCTTTGGCCACACGCATTGCCTTTGCTCCCCGAATTAGTCGAATAAAGTGGTTTAACGTGCTCCACAGGCAGCTTTTCCAACTTTAGCTCAACTTTATATGTTATATAATTAGCTTCTAGATTGGGACAATTGATTAGTTTTGACTTTTTAATATAAATATTCCAAGTGTGCGAGATGATTGGTTATAATTAAAACAAGTAAGGAAGGATTTTTTTCATCCTCTTTTCGAAGATTGTGGTAGATAATAACGAATCTTGGGAGTATGTGAACTTTCAGTCAAATACGTTTCAAATCATGAGAAATATGAACAAAACCAACTTTTGGTTATGTGGCAGCTATTGATATAGAGGTCCGATTTTTATGATATTTTGTAAACCACTAGATAATAACGAATCTTTAAAATATGTGAACTTTCAGTCTAATACGTTGGAAAACATATACAAAACCTTTTGGATATATGGGAGCTATATGATGTAGTGGTACGATCAGACCTATTCCGACAAATGTGCTGACGGAAAACAAAAGAATGCTATGTGCCAAGATTCATTACGATAGCTCAACAAATTACGATAGCAAAACTGACGGACTAATTTGCATACATATAGACGGCCAGACATACGGATTAAGTCGTATTACGGATATGCCTCTATTGATTTCTTTTGTCCTCCTGACCATTCTGAATGTAGCTTTTGGGACAAAGTGAATATACTATTTTCTTCGAAAAGAGTAAAAAAATACATTAAACAAGAAGTGAAGGATTATCATTGGCACAGAGAAGATTTCATACTCTTTCCGAAGCTTTAGTACAAACGAGTATTATATAGAATTACAATATATTATATCTTTTTATTAAATATGTGCAAAATATCATGAAAGTAGTTGAAGGACATTGACAAAGCCGACTTTTACTAATATGACAGTTATATAGTGGTCCGTTCCTTAGTAATTTTATTGGACAAACAGCTTAAAGTGTGTGTTAAGTATCAATCGAATAGCTTTTGTAATTTAAGGGAAAATAAATGGAAGATTATCATATGTGTTCGAAGATTTAGTTTAACAGGTTGAAAAATCTAGGGATATAGCGGTCTGAGCCTTGTGAAATTTAGTAAAGCAATAGATAAAGAAGGATCTCCTATGACTGCGAAGTTTCAATTTAACAGCTTCAAAAGCATGGTATATAGTATGATAGCATCCCGGAGGACAGATGTGGCAAATGTTTTAG
This sequence comes from Phorticella flavipennis, assembly GCA_037040045.1. Taxonomy (NCBI): domain Eukaryota; kingdom Metazoa; phylum Arthropoda; class Insecta; order Diptera; family Drosophilidae; genus Phorticella; species Phorticella flavipennis. The sequence goes on along the minus strand of JBANCY010000544.1, from coordinate 10,809 downwards.
AAAACAAAGTTTGATTCGGAGCAGTTATTGCAACTATAGAGTAGATCAAAAGGCTTTTTTTTTAGTGAGCAAAGGCAAAAAATCATATTAAATAGTGTCCGCCAAAATAAGAAACCAACCAGCATATAATTTGTTTACACATGGTTGTAGGATTGGGACCTCCGTGGACCAGTGAATAGTGTCTATCCCGCCAAACAAGAGGTACGAGTTCGAGTCCCGCTCAGGTCGATAGACATGTCCCTCTTAGAAAAACTAGGTTGTGGCGGAGGATTTAAAAATCCACCCTCGTTTTCAGTGAAGGAACCATAAATAAATAAATATTCGAAAAATTCAGAAACTGAAACAAATAATAATTTTCAAATCTTAGGATTTATTTTGGGTCAGAATATAGAAAAAATTATACTTTATGCGATGATAATCAAATTCAAATTTTAAATTACTCGAATGAGCTTTTTAGATGAGCTTAAACAAAAAACTACTTGGAGTATGTTGTACTTTTCCAATGCTTTGTTGGGAATTTTCCTAAATGTTCATACGAGGTGAACTCCTTTTGAAACTTTTTTCTGAACTTAAAATTCCTAACTTGTTTTTTGCTTTTACTTGCACGTTGAAGAATCTGATTTTCAGAGTGTTGTTTGACGATTTTTGACTAACGTAGACTCCCTCTAAAAGTTCTTAAATTTTTTACTGTAATTTCCTCAATAAAAGCAGCCCAGTAATATATATACATACTAATATATGGAACTTATAGCCTTAAATTCAACCTTCAAATGCAAATGCTATATAAAGCTTTTTGATCAACATAAATCAGCTTCTTAACCTCGTGTCAAATCGCAGCTAAATGCCTCGATGCGAAATTAGTTTCCGCCGTAAAACGTGAGTAAATATATTTAAAATTTTTTTGTGCAGAAATTTGCCCGGGAGTAAAACCCACACAGATATGGCTCTGGTTGGCATCGTAAGGACTGTTAACAGGCAACTCTGGATGTGCGACAAGCGAATAAATATGTTTAAGTAGGTAACACAGATTTAAGGGCGGATTGGCGACCGACCGGTGGCCCGGTACCCGGTACCCGGTACTCCGTGCCCGGTTACTACCCGGCGAGACAAACATGCTCGGGTAAGGTGCCCCATAAAGCGGGATACAATAAAACACACATACTTATTAGTACTTTTTATAGGAACAGGCAGACTGATTTGTAATTCTCAAGGCTCTAAAGTTGGCGCTGGCTTGGCCTTTCCTCGCTCACACGGTGTGGAGCCGGAGGAGCCGGAGGAGCTGGAAGAGCTGGCGGAGCTTGAGGAGCTGAGCAGCTGGGCTCATAAAAAAGTACAACGCCATGGTGAATTTTTAGAGTTGTGCACATAAAATGAAATCTATGGTATGGTATGGGTCCAAGAGAGTCGGGGGGATGGACCAACCGGCTGGGTGGGGACAACGTCGTCGTAGTCTCGTGAGACAGTTGAATAGTTGGGCATAAAGAGCGAGTCGAACTTTTGTTCAAAGCAGCTCGTAAAAATGCCCAAGTGAATAATAATAATCAGCACTGGGGCAACCCGACCCACGGCTCTACTTTGCTTCCTTCCACACACACACACACACCCACAACCACACACAAAAACACCCACACCCACACACACACTCCGAAACACATGTGACACACATGTGGGCCTAAGCTCAAGCTGTGGCCATAGAAGGAGTCCAAGTTCCAGTCCCAGTCCCAGTCCGAGTCCGAGTCCGGGGCTGCAAGGCCCCCTCCTGGAAGAAAGTATGTAACACAAAAACTAAACGAAACTTTTATTGTCTGCGAGAGCAGGCGAAATTCCTTTCCAACTAGGAAATAATTAAGCGTAATTGAGTTAAGTTATTTCCGCTTGCAGCTCCTTAAGTGGCGCCCAGACTGAAACTGGCAACTGGCAACTGGCAACTGGCAACTGGCAACTGGCAACTGGCTTCAGCCCTTTGCACTGCGCTCACTTTAAGTGATTTGCTTAAAAGTGGCAGCTGAACAGACAGCGGATGATGTCTATAGATCGTAAATCCGATATGTCTTAATTAATTCCATTTCGAGCTTCAAAAATTCCAAGATTGGTCTCAATTGTCTCATTTAAAGTAATTAAAATAACACTAAAGAGCAGCTCCGGATATATTCCATGTCGTGAATCAATGAACCATAAGTAATATTGTATGACCAAAAGATACCCTCACATCACAAGTCGTCCCTATCCAACTAAGTGACCATACCATATCAAATCCTTACTGTCCCTAGAAATATATGGCAATACAGGTTGCTCAAGCGAAGATTTTACAGAGGATCTCCGGTGTTCCGTGGTACATCCGCAATAAGGACATAGAGAGGTATCTCAAGATACCCTTTGTAGGTGATATACTGCAAAATCTTACACAAGCAATTATTTCCAACGTGTCGGAGGACACCCGATCCGAACCTGCACTACCGGGAAGGAGAAGACTGAAACGATATCATCTGTTCTGTCCGGTCCTAATATAATATTAATATTAAGAATTATATAAATAATGTAAATAAATTAGTCAAAGGGTATATGTTGATTGTAAGGATTTTAATATAGTCTTCCGGTCTCTTTTAATTTTTCCCTTGCGGCAGCTAGAAAACTAGTTTAATAAATAAAGTAAAGTAAACACGATAATTTCGGCTGATATTTGTTATCATTTGTATTGAAAGTTGGAGGAAATTTTGATGTTTAATCGAAATATGTAATTTTTTAATAATTTATTAATAATAAATTATTATTTTTTGAAAATCAGTCAGTCTGACAATCAGTGTGACAGTCAGTCTGACAGTCAGTCTGACAGTCTGTCTGGCAGTCAGTCTGACAATCGGTGTGACAGTCAGTCCGACAATTAGTCTGAGAGTCCGACAGTCAGTCTGACAGTCAGTCTAACAGTCTGTCTGCTGCCTTCGCATAGTACGGGCGTGACCTACTGCTCGTACTGTGTGCTGAGCTTTTTGCTCCTGCTCTCTTGCACACAATGCAGCTTGGAGCTTTGGAGCAGCACTTGGCTATGTGGCCGTCTTCTCCACAGTTGAAACATAGTTTCAAGGAGACCTCCTTCAGTTTGCACCTTGCCGCAGTATGTCCGAACTCCATACACCTGAAGCACCTCATCGGTTCTAGCTTCCTGCGGATACGGCATACCGCCCATCCAATTCGGACCTTCCCCGCTGAGATCATTTTATCTCCTGTTTCCTTGGAGAGGATCATCGAGGCGGTCTGGGTTCCACCATAACCTTTTCGCAACTTAATTGGCTCTTCCGGTATGGAGCCGCAGATTACACGGATAGCCTCTAGAATCTCGCTGGTTGCTGACCATTCGGGGATGGGTAGTTACAGTGGCTGCTTCACCAACCACCTTCTGGACTGCCAGCTGCAGCTTAGCAGTGTCCTCACTTGCTGCTTTGTTCATCTGAAGCAAGATCTCTCCAGCAGCTGAACGACGCACTCCACTGACGCTCTCCTTCTGGTGTTCCAGCTCCTTGTTCGTCCACACGGAGGCCAGAACCTTCGCGTACTCCTGCGGGTTGTTGCATCGCACTTTAACAGCATCAAGACGAGCTCTCTGACGCAGTGGACGCTTCTCCTTGGGCTTCACCTTCTGCCATTTCCCCTCTGCAGACGGAGTTTTGGTATTCGTGTCACCTTTCTTGCCAGTGTGACAATCAGTCTGACAGTCTGTCTGGCAGTCAGTCTGACAATCAGTGTGACAATCACGGTGACAGTCAGTCTGAAAGTCATTCTGATAGTCAGTATGACAGCCTGTCTGGCAGTCAGTCTGGCAGTCAGTTTGACAGTCAGTCTGACAGTCAGTTTGACAATCAGTGTGACAGTCAGTCTGATAGTCAGTCTGACAGTCAGTCTGACAATCAGTCTGACAGTCAGTCTAACAGTCAGTCTGACAGTCAGTCTGACAATCAGTCTGACAATCAGTCTGAAAGTCATTCTGATAGTCAGTCTGACAGCCTGTCTGGCAGTCAGTCTGGCAGTCAGTCTAACAGTCAGTCTGACAGTCAGTCTGACAATCAGTCTGACATTCAGTCTGACAGCCTGTCTGGCAGTCAGTCTGGCAGTCAGTCTGGCAGTCAGTCTGAAAGTCACTCTGATAGTCAGTTTGACAATCAGTGTGACAGTCAGTCTGAAAGTCACTCTGATAGTCAGTTTGACAATGAGTCTAACAGTCAGTCTGACAACCAGTCTGACAGTCAGTCTGACAATCAGTGTGACAGTCAGTCTGACAGTCAGTCTGAAAGTCACTCTGATAGTCACTTTGACAATCAGTGTGATAGTCTGTCTGGCAGTCAGTGTGACAGTCAGTCTGACAGTCAGTCTGACAGTCAGTCTGACAGTCAGTCTGACAATCAGTCTGAAAGTCATTCTGATAGTCAGTCTGACAGCCTGTCTGGCAGTCAGTTTGTCAATCAGTCTAACAGTCTGTCTGGCAGTCAGTCTGACAGTCAGTCTGACAGTCAGTTTGAGCAGCAGTCTGACAGTCAGTCTGACAATCAGTGTGACAGTCAGTCTGACAGTCAGTCTGACCGTCTGCCAGGCAGTCAGTGTGACAGTCAGTCTGACAAGCAGTCTGACAGTCAGTCTGACCGTCTGCCTGGCAGTCAGTCTGACAATCAGTGTGACAGTCAGTCTGAAAGTCTGTTGAGTTGCGTATAAGAATGAACATACGTCAATAGATTTTTAAATCCCCCAATTGTTTCTTTATGTTTATATTACAAAATTTGATGTCTAGAAAGTAATTTCAATTACGATCTCATTGCAGCAGAAATTACAGAATTCAATAGCTATTAATAATATTTATGTACCCAAACCGATTTACTTTGCTGAACTAAAGTGAAAGCTCCTCCATCTTTTCTCCCCGTCTCTTGTTAATGTTTGGCCTAAAAGCGAATGCTTATTAAGAGCTGTCATTGTGGGCCTGGTTCTTCCTCGGGGTTTGCTTACCCCCGTTTCTTCCAAGTTTCTTGGGCTGCAGCTGTCAAATTGTAGTTTCTTTCGTTGGATACAACAATAAATTCAGCGGATGCGGAAGCGGCCACAAAAGGCGGCAGCAGAAAACTTCATTATAGTTGCGCTGTCTGTCTGTGGTCTATCTGTCTGTCCGTCTGTCTGTCTGTCCGTCTGACGGTCTGTCTGTCCGTCCGTCTGTCTATCTTTCAGTCTGTCTGCGTTCTGTGTACACTTTATGGGGTGCACTGTAACCAACCATTACGCTTAACTCAAATTGAAAGCAAACGACGGACGAGGAAGCCAGGGAGTGCTTTCGCCTGGAACGTGTGGAATGGAACGCAGGAAGTAACGGATGACGTTCAATGAAATCCGCCGTAGTCGCGTCCTCGTCCTTCCTCCCCAATCGAGTGCAGCGTTTGTGCAATTTATTGTTTTTATGCGTTTGTCGTGCACTTTTTAGTTGGCATTGGCATTATTAGATTCCAAAGTTTTTGGGTCGTGCTGATTGGCACTACGTTCCGCCTCTCCAATCTTAAGACAGTAGAGACAACGACAACAACAACAACACCAACAACAACAATGATACCCCACCCAAAACCCACGATTTTTAAGTGCTGCCAATTTTGTTTTATTTTTCTGTTTTTGCCGTCAAAATTTTTGCATGTGTTTTTTGTTGTTTTCGAGGGAGCAACAAATTATACGAGTTTCTGGTACTGAATCAATACTATTGATCCTTACTTTTGGTATATGTAAATTTGTCTATTTGTAATTGGGTTATTTTACTTTGGAATGGAAAGATAATAGGACTAATAACTAATAAAGAGGTCTTCAGATGATAAGCAATAATGATGTGACATTATTTGGATAAACCTTAAGCTCTACATTGACTTAAAATAACTGGGTTGTTATCATTTGTTGAAGCTTGACGAATATTAAAAAATATATAATAATAATAATAAATAATAATAATCCTTTCGTTGTCTTTGGAATCGAGTCGACTCTTTGGTTACATATCCAATAACTGCTATGCCACCATCGGCTTTTACCTAACTGTGCCTGGCTTTTTTGTTTATGTGGCTATATACCTACCTGAAATTTGGTGGACTCAAAAATTGGCCAGATTTCTAACCTAATCAAATCTAGTTAAATTAGGAGATGAAAAGATTCCAAAAGACATATTTTTTTTATTTTTTATTAGAATTCAATTCTAAATTACAAATGTTAGCATAGCCAGAGGAAATTCAGGCTGTCACAGGTCAAGATCCCGACATGAGTGGGGCTTGAACTCACGACTTCCACTATCCACGACCGGGATAGTGCGCTAGCCACTGCTCCACCGACGCCCCTAGACATATCTTAATTTTCTGATTTTTACTACAAGGAATTACTAACGAGGAATCGAACCCTAGACCTACCGCTTCGGCAAAACCCACTGGACCACTTCGATAGTTGAGATTTGCATGGCGTGGTGATTAGTTAAATAGTGTACAAATTCAAGGACGTTTTAAGGACGAATTCTTGACCGTCGCGTCATAATATTTCGCATGGCTACTAAATGGGCCTAGGGCTATAACAAATCTATCAGCCAAATCGGTGACTCCAACGTTGTGGTGTCTCCTTGTAAGAAAAACATTTTTGGATACAAGATAAGTTTTCTCGTTTAAATTCTAGACATTTATTAATTAAGAAACTTCATAGACCCGAGTTGATCAATTAACTTTAAGATTGAACGATCTGATGTGATTTTTCGATTTGCTCGGCATATTATTTCTGTAATCAAAAATTTCGAAAATAACAATTTTATCAATCAATTAATGAAAGCTTTAATGAGCCTGTGAGGTTATTTCAATAAAATGGTAAATCATATTGTGCTGGATTTTTGAAACTACTTATGTGTACAAAGCTTAACTAAAAAACGAATATTTTTGAAATTTGTTATAACAGCACTTAATCGATAGTACATGGGAAAAGTTTCACTACCAAAACAGTGACCTTTTCATCAAATATTTTACATATCAAATATACGTTCAGTCCTGCTGCGTTTCCCCATTTCCCCCGTATTGTATGATATTATTGTATATCAGAAAATTGTTATTAGTTTTCCATTATTTTTGCTTCCTGGTTGCAAGTTGCTGCACAAGTTGAGAGTCTCCGTCGGTCGGCCCTTAGTTGGGTTGTTGCAAACGTTGCAAGTGCTTTAACGTTGGATCTTAGCGACAACCAATTAAAGAAATTAGCCTTCGATGCGACCAACTTCAAACCAACTTTGATAGTTTCTATACTTCGAAGGGGCGTAGAAGGGAGGAGGGGCTGGTTGGTTGGATAGATGGTTGGATGGATGGATGGTTGGTTGGATGGCGCAACGAGGCGATAAGTTCGTCCTGCCTGTCTTGTCCTGTGTCTCCCTGTGTCGCCCTGTGTCCACGTGCTGTTTGTCAAATACATCAACGCTTGTCGGTTGCCTGCTTGACTGCCGTCACATTGACAAGTTGGCTTTGGCAGTGCATCCTGTGGCACACACCCAGCGCATCGGAACTGCCACACACCATACACACCCGCCCACACCCATACACACCCTGTGATAGACAAATGGAAGGAACTGACATGCGACTGCCGACTGACGACTGTCGACTGTCGACACTAGGTGCCCGGACTAGTCAAGCAACTAACAAGCTAAACGCCAATGGCGCCCAATGCTGCTCGTTCAGCTCCCAACCACAGCTGTCCATCCGCTTGGGCCATCCTCCTGCTCCTGCCCCTGCTCCTGCCCGGCTCCTGCTCCGGCACGGTTACCATCCTTTCGCCTTTGGTCCACTTGCCCGACAATTCAGTCAATGACTACACAAAACTGTGCGCGTTCTTCCTGCCCCTCGCATCAATATATATATATATATATATATAGATGGTTGTATGGGTGTATTGGTGTGTGTGTGTGTGTGTGGTAGAAAATCTCTTTTAATTGCCAATCGTGTGGAAAAATGAATTTTCCATCGAATTAGTATTCTGTGGCTGAAATTCATTCATGAAGCACTCATTAGGAAATCCTCTGCTCTTGGCCGCGCTCTGCCCTCATCTCTGCCACAACTTGTTGTTGTTGTTGTTCCTGAGTGTGTGTGTATGTGTGTGTGGGTGTGTGTGTTTGGGTGTGTGTGCGAGTGTGTTTTTTTGAGTGTTTCGCCCACGCAACCGTCGCATTATCGTCGTCAACGCCCTTTCTGCCTTTATGTTATGAGTTGAGTCAACATATTTTGCAACACTTACGGCTCGCCTGCGAGGGTCTACTGAGAAGTTACTGACAGCTTGTACACATTTGAGGGCTAATTTTGACAAGGAACAAATGGTAACACTGTTTTTGGAAGCCAATTTGTGCACATTTAAAGGTATTGTCACTCCATAGTTTTACCACTTGATTTGGATTCAGTTCAATAACTTGAAATCTTTGCTCAGATCTGATCCCGATTTAGTAAGCTTTGAAACTGTGTATATTATATATTGTTTGTAAGAACTTTGTGCACGCTATAAGTTAAGATCATAAAATACCAAAGTAGCTTGGCAATATAATCTATTCTATTCTCTATTTAGCTTCCCAAGGACTTAGAGTAGTACAAAAGGCTATGTCATCTGAGAGAAAAAAACTACCCATATCCTCGATGTTGCTCAGTTTGGGAATATCCGATGGCCATAGAGATTTTACTATACCCTCAGAGATGAGCTTACTGATCTCTACTTGACTCTGGTCTCACAAGTTATGTCAGAGGAAGGAAGTACACAGTTTCTTCTTAATACGATCATTCGTCCTCTATATCGGAAGCCATTAGCTTGCGTTTGCTCTTTTCTTTAAAGTATATTTGACTAAATCAATACTCAAATAATTTATAGATTTTTGCCATATCTGTTTGGATCTTTACTTTCAGCTCATTAATATATTGTCATTTGAATATTATTTTTAGTGGGCATCGGTGGACCAGTGGATAGCGCATTGTCCAGCCAAACAATAGGTGTGGGTTCGAGTCCCACTCATATCAATAGCGGAGACCCTCCTAGAAAAACTAGGTTGTGTCATATGATTTGAAATCCACTTAAGTAAAAAAGTTCTTCAGTGAAGAAAGCCGAAAAAGCGGGACAAATAGTGCTTCAAGCTGTGACGCTATAGGGTTGTTATAATAGAATAATAGTCTCATAAAATTATATATATGTCGCTCAGGGAATAACTAGCCACTGTAATTTGGCGTCTTTAATAAAGCCGATGAAATTTATTGTCCATATTTTTTTTTCAATCTTGGATTTACTAACATGTTTTCTATTATTTCCACATTTTTCTTGGGTTTGTCTTTTATAATTATATGGCCATAAAAACCCTATCGGATCAAAGCCTTTAAGCCTAAGGCACCTTTATTTCGGCTCATCCACTGAAGAACTTTTTTAAAGTGGGTGGATTTCAAATCCTACGCCACATCCTAGTTTTTCTAGGATGGTCATGTCTATCGATATGAGTGGGATTCGAACCCACACCGCTTTTTTGGCGGTACAGTGCGCTATTCACTAGTCCACTGAGGTTTGTCTTAGAGTCCCTAAATTTATTTACAATTTTATCATACATATTTGTAGCTTTCTTGCTCTATTTGACTTCTATGTAGTGATTTCCGCTTACCCTTCGTACGCCCCTCGCATGTGCACAATGCTATGCGCCAGTGCTGCCATCACCCACAGCACTTACTGATTGGGGGCCGCCAGTGTTGCCCGCTTTTGGCAGTACTCAAAATCAAAATCAAGGAAGTGACTATAATTTTGGTGTAGCATGTTGTCGGTACGTGTTTCAATATGTCAGCATCCGGTGATGAGTTTGTACGAACACTTCTTTGGATCCAACCCCAGCCCACCAGCCCCCCAACCCCGGTCTCCCATATTACACGTGCACCCGAACACCGACCCTCTAAGGCCCCTTCCACACCTGCCACCACTTGAGCTGGCATTCTCTGTGTGTTGTGGTGATGCTCTTCAGTTATTTTATTGATGTTGTAAATTTCTGGTAATTGAGCTTAATTTTTATACAGTTGCCACACCCTTGATGCATGCCACGCCCCCGCCTCCCCCTTGCACACACACACACACACACACACACACACACCCCTTGTTTCGTTGCCTTTTGTTTTGTGTTGATTGGTTGACCATCCTTTGGGTTGGTTCCTTTGAGCTCCTGCGATCTGATTTATTCAGTTCTAATGTGGATGACCATTGAAATTTTTGTGTTGCCAACAGCATCGACTGTTATTAGCTGTGGCAAGAGCCAAGTGGCAAGGGGTAAGAGGTAAGTGGAAAGAGGTAAGAGGTAAGCGGTAAGAGGTGAGTGCCAAGAGGTAAGTGGCAAGTGCCTCTAGAGTGTAGCCAAATGGACGACAAATGGGAATACCTAATGCTGAGTACTGAATACTGAGTACTGAGTACTGAATACTGATTGTCGCCACTAAATTGCCAAATTGTCAAATTTCCATTTTGTAATTGAAATTAAATACTTTTCTCGGCATCGACGTCGTCGTCGTCGTCGTCGTCGGCGTTGGCATCGGCGTCCGACTCAGAGGCAATTTCAATTAGGAACTTTTCAGAGCCTCGGATATGAAATTAAAATTATTTGCAAACAGCTGTGCCCCGTCTATCTACCCGTATTTATCCTAGATATAAACGGGTATAGATAATATAGAAAATTACGATGTTGAACACACAAATACACACACACACCCGTACACACACACACACACACACACACACACACACACACACACACACACACACACACACACACACACACACACACAC
>JBANCY010000543.1:11335-21911 GCA_037040045.1 Phorticella flavipennis | reverse complement strand
GTAGTCTATAGGGTAGTCTATAGGGTAGTCTATAGGGTAGTCTATAGGGTAGTCTATAGGGTAGTCTATAGGGTAGTCTATAGGGTAGTTATAGGGTAGTCTATAGGGTAGTCTATAGGGTAGTCCATTGGTTTGTCCATATGGTAGTCTATATGTGTACTATAGGTATCCCACAGATGAATTAATGGAGGAAATAGCAAAGTTACACGATAATCTAAAATATCGATATTTTGTAGATAGCGGTTTATTCCAGCTCTACCAAAAAATAACTAGAATTTTCTTACAAAGCTTCCAAGTCCAATTCCGATAGAAAGAGAATTTAACATATTTATTTCAATAGGCCGGAAAAACCACTGCGAAGGTCAATCGCCCATCCGCTGACCCCCCTAAGAAATATTACTGGCAGCGTTGCCACTCTGCACAGACCCATCAAATTCCTAGCTGGTTGTCCAATACAGCTGCAATGCCACAGGGAACTGGCGAGTGACTCCACTGACCCCCGGCCAGACCGTGGACCGTATAAACCAAAGTCGGGTGTAAGATCAAGTGAAGTAGGAAACAACAATGTTTGGCCATACAATGTCCACATGAGCGACATCAAAGCCATGTCCTCTGCTGTCCTGCCCTGTCCTCTGCTGTCCTCCGCTGGGCTGTTCTGTTCTGTTCCGTGTTTATCTAAGGATAATGCTTAATGCGTTTGCATCGGCGGAATGTCAAAATAAAAAGTGTTTCAAACGCAATCAATTGAAATTAATTTGCATAAAGGAATGTCCGCATAGGCATTTCTCCGGAAACACAACATGGGGCGGCTGCCCGGAGTAACTGGTAACTGGTGTATGGCCGCCACAAGGCGCGAGGTGGGGGGGGGGGAGGGGGGGTTACGGGTTTGCTTGATTTGTGGCCTTTGCCCTGTGCCGTCTTTACAATTAGATTTTAATTTGTGCATAATGAGTGGATCGGGAGCGGGGCTGATGAGCCGGGGTTTTGGATGGGGGTTGGGGTTACGGGGCAGTAACTGAAACCGTTAGTCAGGAAGCCTCTTGCCAATATTCCGGGCGGTTTGCAAAGAGTGACAAAACACGTTTTAACCAGAACGCAAATATTTTCATACAGTCGGGAAGCGTTTCGCCGGAGTTACAGGTTCAGGTTTACAGTTACAATTACAGTTCGAGTTACACCGCGGCCGAGGTCTGCGGCCGTACAACACGTTCACGGCGTGGCACAACGTGCTCCTGCCCTCCCCCAGCTCCTGCTCCCCAGCTCCTGCTCCCCAGCTCCTGCTCCTTGTCGCTCGCCTGCCAACGGCCCAGGGGCACTTTTCGGCTCGCAGCGGCCAAATTCTGTTGGCACAGCTGAATTTAGGGTTTAAAATTAATTAAGCGGAAGTAAGCAAGTACGTTTGATTGTTTTAGACAGTTCCTGATTTTTCTAAAATTCATTCTCATTTAATTTAATATCCGGCGCACAGGGCCTTTCCCCCACACACCACCCCCAATCCCCAAACCATATCCAGGCCCCAATCCCAGGCCCCAAACCCCCGAACCAGCCCCCAACCAAATGACTTTCGCCCCGAAAGCCGCTTAAAGCGACCATTTATGAGTTTTAGCTTTAAAAGGCTAAACAAGCCATATTTATAGCCGTTGCCCGAAAACAACATCAGGAAGTGTTTTGGATTTGTCAAGACTTTTGCAAGCTTTAAGCCATTAGGGTTGGACCCTTATAACCCATTTTCTTGGAAAACCCAAAATATCTTGCAAAATATGATTTACTTTTTAAGAAAATTAAGCTTTTGGGGTTAATCCTGCCTCAAATCAGTGGAGTTTTGGCAATTTAATGCAGAATAATTATATATCATAATCCCAGAATTTACAGATATTACCCTAAGTCGGTTGAATTTTGGCAAAGTTGTGGCATGTTGAAGTTTAGCAAGTTTTGGAAGGAGACTGACATACAATTTTTAAAAGACACAAAACATCTCCAAAATGGAATCAATCTATATTATAATCCTAGTATTTTTAGATACTCCAAACTGAAATCGGTTAATTTTTGTCAAATTTGCGGCACACCCAAAGTTCTAAGAAAACCCAAATAAACATGAAATTTTTAGGAATATGAGATTTTTATGCACATTATCCGGATTATAATTCGAGCATTTTGAAGATATTCCGGCGTCAAATTGGTTTAGTTTTCGCAAGTTTCTGAAAGATGGAAACTTGGGAGTTTTGGAACGTGACTTTCTCCGACATATCCAAAATTTTAAGAACATTCAAAGTTTCCCGAAAACATGAAAATTTAAAGAATATGATGCAAAGTCGATCTGAATCGGAGAATCACATCGGTTTAGTTTGGGCAAAATTATGATAGGAGGAAATTCGCGAATTAAAACTTCTCTGAGAGACCCAAATTTTGAAGAAACCCAAACATTTACGAAAACAAACATTTTAGGACAAAGGAATTTTGATGCTAAACCATTGAACCCAATCGGGTGAGTGAGAAAGTTCGGGCAGTTTAAAGTCTGGAAAGTGGACTTTTTCAGAAACCCCGAAAAATTTGAAGCATACTACAAATATCTCGGAAATGTGCTTTATTAAGAATTGAATTTCGATAAAGATTCAGTTTGTAGCAATTGGGTCGGGAAATATGTAGTTATAACTTCCCTAGAACTGGAACAAATTTATTTTGATTCCTAAAAGCTCTGCAACGTATTTCTTCTATTCCTTAAGGTTTTAAATTTCAGGTAAAATGGGTCAAAAACTTAAGGATAATTGTTGCCAAGTTTCCTGGGTTTTATGTAAATGGAATAGATGTACATAAAAATTCTGTGTAATGGTTTTTTATTAGTTAGTTAGCATAATTATGAAAATATTTATATTTACGAGTTTCGAGCATGTCGAACAGATGAGCAGATGAAGGTGACCCTTTTTTTCCGACATTTTGGATTGCGTCATAATTCCCTGACAACGGGCGAACGCATAAAACTTTATGGGCCATTCGGGGTGGCAAGGCAAGGTGTGCAACGGGTGGTTCAGGTGGTTCGGGGGGGTACGGAGGTCTATGGGTCTATGCGTTTTAAACATTAATAGGTGCATAATTTAAAGAAAAGAAGAAAAAGTGAGGCTAGAACGGGTTAATTAATAATGCCAGGAGCAAGAGCAGGACACGGCGGGACAGGGCAGGATACGGCAGGACAGGGCGGGAGAGGGTGGGGGACAGAGGGGGCTAGAGCAGACGCATAAACTGTACTTATTTCATTGGCCATTCGGCAAATGGCAACTCTTTAAAAGGGTTCCCTCCCGCCGCCGCAGTGTCTTTAAGTCGTCTGCTGTCTGCCCCAAAGGGGGGATGAGTATAAAGTTTTCCATATTTTTTTTTGGTATATTTTCTTCTTTTTTTTGGTATTTTAATTATTATGACGAGCCTGGCCCGGCCAATGCCCGGCAAATCTAGCCGGGCTAACTTTCAAGTCCCGGCAATTACTATCTGCCTCGTGCCCAGACTTGGTCTAGGGCTTGGCTTGGCTCAGCTTGGTTGGGTTTGGTCTGGTTTGGCTTGGTTTGGTTCCTCGATTGGGCTGTTTCTGTACTTAATGAAGCCAACAACCAACAGCCAACAGTCATCGCCAGGTTCAACAATTTTCCAGACTCCGAATGTCGTCGGTGCAGGCACAGGACACCCGGAACAGCACCCGGAATAGCAGCCGTAGTCGCTCTGTCTTCCAGGACCTTTTGTCGTTTTTAATCTGCAGGCTGCTCTCGTACTCCCCGCCAAGGGGTAGCTGCTGGTCGTGTGCCAGTCGGTCTCTCCGTCCGTCCGTCTGTCCGTCTGTCTCTCCGGCAGGGTGCAGGCGGAGTGCCAAAATGATTGCGAAATTGAATTTTCAATTTTATTTTCCGTTTGTTGTTGTTGTTGTTGGTTCTGGTTCTGTTCCAGCTTCTGCTGTTCCAATAAAAAATTCAAAAGCATCTCCGCTCGGCTGTAGCCAAAAATATATTTATTGCATATAAACTTTTATTACGATTTGTGTTTATTTGTTCAACCTCTTTTCAATTAGAAAGATGCCTCCCAAGTCGTCTGCCTCTCGACTCTCGACTCTCCACTTCGACTCCATAATAATAAAAACCCACCCAAATATGATAAACCCAATCCAACAGATTTCGAGTAGTGAAAGTGAAACATTAAACTAATGCACAGCACATTAAAGCTGCGGGATGAACCTGCAGCTGGGTTATGGTATCAATGCACAGGAACACTCTGAAAATCCAATCCTGACATGGAACATCTTTTAATATGCTTTCCCCAAAATTTCAGCAATTTATATCCAATAGTTATCGTTAAATAATCGTTTACATACATCGACCTCAGGTGCAAAATTTGAAAATCATGTCTTTTAGATACACCCAAAAGCTACCTAGAGAATGATCAACTCGACTGGGCCATGTCAGTCTATCTAATCGTCCTTCAGTAACTCAACACATAGCCTTATTTTGTTATCTGTCCGCCTTATATAGCTATCATATAGCCAATAGTTTACTGTCGATATATCTCATATTATTCAATATATTATATTAAAAGTTCACACAATCTTAAAATTCCTTATTGTCTATCGTTCCACCAAATTTTATAAGGATCGGCCTTATAGATGATACATCATTTAGTTGCCAGGAACACAAAAGACGATTTTGCACATCTTTCTCATATTTTTCAACAATGGTGGACACTTAAGATTTGATGTTATCTGTCGTTCTATTAAATTTCAGATGGATTGCACTTCTGTATATAATAGCTGTCATATTAATAAAAGTGGATTTTGCCCATATTTCCCATGATTTTAAACACATTGGAGTAAAAGATTAGACACAAATAATATTCGTCATTATTTATTACTTTACCAAATTTCATTGGGATCGGACTTCTATATAATTTATCTGTCATATAACCATGACCTTGTTTATCAAGATATTGCCTTGAATTCTTTTATATTCTTAGTTCAAATTTAATATTATTTAAGTATTTTATGTAGAATTTCTTGCGAAATACTCATATGACATATGACATATGACATAAGTCTCTAGGTTTTATAATCAGATCTTTCTAAAACTTTGAGGATACCTTTATTACATAAGTATTATTATATAGGGGCCTCGGTGGATCAGTGGATAGCGAACTGTTCCGCCAAACAAGAGGTGCGAGTTCGAGTCCCACTCATGTCAATAGACATGACCCTCCTAGAAAAACTAGGTTGTGGCGTCGGATTTGAAATCCACCCACATAAAAAAGCTCTTCAGTAAAGGAAGTAGAAATAAGGGAAAATAGTGCTTCAGGCTTTGACCAGATGGGGTCGTTACGGCCAATAATCACAATAATAAACTGAGATCCAGTATTTTTATCTCAAAGATAACAAACTCGACGGACGTACGGTATACCCGGATCTTCATGGAGGCTCCAGCTCTTGTAGTCTTCAAGATTGTCTCGCTCATAGGGACGAGGAGACCGATAGGCGTACAGACAGACCTAGAAACAGGCAGATGGATAGACAGACGGCCCCAGATGGCCCCATTGGGTTCATTCCTCCCCGGCACAAAGAGTACAAATATAATTCCTGGAGTAAATGAACCCCAAGTTTAGTGGCAATTAACAGGCCTCAAGACAAAGCCTGGTTGACAATCAGGATTAGGCGTAAGTAAAAACAGGCTGTTAAGGACCTTTTGACAGGACCTTTGGCCGGCAAATCGAATGACAAAATTGTTATGCTTTCGGCCCGAATAAGTATAACAAATTAGCGCTCCCCCCATCACCCCGCCACCGCCACCGCCAGCTTGTACCAGACTGTGGTCTGTGGGGTGTGTCCTGGACAGGGTCCCGTTCTGTACCGTCCTGTCCTGTCCTGTCCTGTCCTGGTTCTGGTTCTGGTTCTGGCCACACATCCTGTGCGCTGACGTTTCCAGGTCATTGCGATGCGGGACGGGGCGCGGCATGGCGGGCAAACATCACGCAACAGCTACAAAGAGCAGCAACACCTAAATGATTGATGATTGTCATACCCTGGAAGTGGCAACAGCGGGGGTAGGGTCAATGGGTGGGGCAGGATCAGGGAGCCGTCTGAAGTTTTCAATTATTGTTTCGGCATGTCAGTCGCTTGCGTGATTTGCCATTGTTTCATCTTTGTTTGCACGGAGCACATTACGCCGGGGACAGTCTGTCAAAAGGAATCCATTGGCAACTCTCCCAGACGGAAGACGTTACACAACACTGAAAATCATCGTGCACTCATCGTGATTTGTTGAAAACGCCAAAAATCACACATTCGCCACGTCATTGCCATTAATTAAACCAGATACAGAACTTCAGATTCAAATTTCAACTCTCGTTTTATGTCAACTCATCGGAAACTCGGCGGAAAAAAGGTCCAAAAGTCCAGACATGAGATTACACTTTGATCCACAGAGACAAAATCTGCTCTATAATAAATTGGAGCAGACTAATTGAAATTAATAAGATGAATGTATGGTATATGATGATGAGAGAACATAGGTTATGGCATATCAAATGTTATAGTATAGTTTCCTATAGATAGGGTTGAAAATTTTAACCCAATGGCAAAAAACATATTCAAATATTCACGATGAACGATTCATCGATTGTGCTAGCCCAGTAACACCAGCCCTTCTGATACTAACAGTCCATTATCGGAACCTTTAGAACCTATTCGATCGCTGTTAAAAAAGCCCAAGCTCACTTCTTATGGATAGAGCTGATTTCCCAGCTGAGCTCCGTACCAGGCAAACAGAACAGTATAAAGCAGTCGAATTAAGTCGGATAGGACAAATTGTTGCATACCCCAAGGAGCAGATGTTTGTTGAACGACCTGCTGAGGGAGCTCATCCTGGAGGTTAGCTCCAAAAGGAGGCGTTTAAACGGCGATCAAATAGAGTCATTATGTACAGATTTATCGTGTTAAGAACATGGCTAAGAGTCTAGAAGGAGCTTAGGAGTCTACAAAACTCGAAGAGTAGGAGTCTACGAGTTTGTAAGTTTAGGATACAAGGCAACAAGCCATATAGCGAGCACAACATAGTTCAGTCCAGCGCTGGTTCCAATCGACAGTTCCAGATCCCTTAAGCCAAAGGAATCCAGTGACTCCAACTCATTGTTCTTCGTCTTGTTCATGATATAAATCCAATAATTCAGATTGCTATACAGCGTGTACCCAGTAAATCATAGGCGAGAATCACAGACCTATTCTTGTTTAAGGTCCTTGGCACTTGGCATTCATCCGATTTGTCCTACTGAACTATGTTTTGCTCTTTTTAATCTATCTAAAAAATATCTCTAGTTTGAGCACCGAAGCTTAGGAATTAAAAGTATTAAAAATACAAAGATCCGAAAATTCTGGGTGTTACCCAAAGACCAAAGAGTTGTCCCATTTGGCGTGCTTAACTTGTTTGTATCATTGCAAGATGTTTGGGGAACTCGATTTGCATAATAAATGTGTTGACAAATTGTCGTATCGTTATTCAAAGTGACATTTGCCCGGGCTCTTGGGGTGGACCCAAAATTAGCAAGGCCCAAGGAGACTGATGGAAATTTGGCACAACAAAGGCAGATACTACAGATGGGTGTGTTTGTGGGGTTCCATGTGAGGATACTTGGAGAAACCGCAAGCTGGTAGCAGCTACTTGTCGTCTAACAACGTTCACCGCTTAGAGGTTGCCCCATGCCGCATGCCACATGCCACATGCTGCCAGTTAATCGCACTCAATTGCCTCAAAAGTAACTTATACACGCTTTTCACGCACAAAACACGCCGTAAGCTACGTTCGCCCCCAACAACAACAATATTTGTCTTTGACCCTATTATTTACTAAATTACCTTATTCCTTTTGGCAAAAAGAGCTTACTAACAAAGCCCCCGCAGCCCCGTAGCCCCGTAGCCCCGTAGCCCCGCCCGAACCCAGCAGGAACAACCTCAATACGTAGCACCCTCCCCCAGTGCCCAAGGAGCAAACACACAATGGTATTGCCATTTCCGGGGCACATGCGGATTGGCATTCCTTACGGCTTAAGTAGACAGATGTATGGGGGAGGGAGGAGTCGGTGGAGGTCGGAGGAGGCTATCCACTCGCCAAGGTACTCGTCAGGTGAATTTATTTCGTTTGCTCGGGTTAATCCACTACAAAAACAACTGAACCGAACCGAACCGAACAGAACAGAAGTTAGCCCCACTTCAACCAGTCTCTATCAGTCTATCTCCGTCTCTGTCTAACTATCCGTCCGTAACTGGGCTGCTGTAGCCGTAGTCTTAGCGCCCCGAGGAGCTAAACGTGTGTGTACAAAGTGATTATCATTTCTTTAAGTGATTTCAACATTACCTTAAGGTATTTTCGCCTTAATTGAAAACGTTTCCTTAAATGCCGGCTTTTGTGGTCCACAGCCTATGTCTCTATACCTTCCTTCCTTCCTTCCCCTATCACCCACTCACCCACTCACCCTCTCGCCCACTTAGTCTCCAGTTCCCTGCGGTTAAATGCTACGGGAAAAAACTTGGTCCCCCCTTCCTTCGTATAGCCCGACTGTGTGATTAACTCTATAGAACATTTATTCGACAAATAAACTCGTCCTGCCGTTCCCTGGGTCCCTCCTGTTCTCGAGTGAGTGTGTGTGTGTGTGTGTGTGTGTGTGTGTGTCTATATATAGCTAGTTAGTTTCGCCCAGACAATAACAATTATGAACTTGTTTATGAACTCAAGGACATCCGAATGTGTATTGTATTCTAATTTTAGCCAAATGTTGCCTTTGAAATTTACAGGATTTGGCTTAAATTGTCTCATTAAATAGTTCCATTAAAGTTCTTGGAACTAGTTCATTTTAAAGCACATAAAAGAATAGCTGCTTGTAAACTCGAATAGCTTTTGTTAGGGTATAAGATCGTATGGGTTCTTTACGAACATTGGGCATATTATTATTATTATATGGCCATAACAACCCCATCGATTCAAAGCCTGAAGCAATATTTCCTCGATTTCTGCTTCCTTCACTGAAGATCTTTTTTTAAGTCTTACGCCACAACCTAGTTATTCTACGAGGGGGTCATACCTATCGACATGAGCGCGACTCGAACTCGCACCTCTTGTTTGGCCAACCGAGGCCCTCAATTGAGGCATATTAGTTACATATTTACGTTTCAAAGTATTATCCATCACTTGCCACTACTTTATCCCATCTTTCTGGCAAATTCCGGATTCTATGCTTTTGCTATCCAAGAAACGATCTATTCTTTGACTTCAACATAATTGGAGTAATGCTGGTCTGCCAGGCCATAAGCAATCGATCGGAAAATATGGTAACCAGAAGGAGCAATATCTGGGCTATACCGCGGGTGGGGTAGGACTTCCCAACGAAGTGTTTCCAAGTAAGTTGTAACCTCCCGGCTAACATGTGGTCGAGCGTTGTTGTGCTGCAAAATTAATTTGTCATGTCTATCCGAGAATTGCGGACGTTTTTCTTGCAATGTTCGGCTCAACCGCATCAATTGACAGCGATATACCTTCCCCGTGATAGTCTCTTTCGGTTTCAGCTGCTCATAACACACCACACCCAACTGGTCCCATCATATACATAAGTATAAGTTTCGAGCTATGATTGTTAGGATTGCCTATAGATGATGCGTCATGACCGGGGAAGGCCCGACGTTTGGGATTTCATAGCCTTTCACAATTCAATGGAAAAAACCTCACATTCACATTAATTTTGCTTTTCGTTTTAGATAAATCCGGAAATCCGACTTACATAATCATGAATATTTCTGGAACTACCGCATTTTACCAATGTTTCGAAAAGATGATGATGATGATTTCTTGGACAAGCCCTAAGAAGCCCTATGTACTTTCTAAATATATCCCATCGAGCCAAGTTCCTAAAATTATTGCACAAACCGTAGAATATTTGATATATAATAATCTTGCTTTAATCAATGTTTCGGGTATCAATGGGTATAACATGTCCCCTTAAAAAATTATAGATGTAACAAAGTATATGTTTTATGTTTATGTGTGTGTGTTTGAAGTGTATTACGGCTTGAAAGGAGGCTCCCAAATTGCAGTTTAAAGAATATAGATGGAGTTTGTCTTTCCTAATGGGTAGCAGCTTCCTCTTCATCCTCCGATTGGAAGCCTCAGCATAGGTACCTTCCATCAATTCATTCCAAAATAGTCACACAAAAGACGAATAACGTTTACCCACATTGTTATTCCTAAAATCCACATTGCCAGTAAGGTAGATACCAATGCCAAAGCCCACCATTTAAGATTCACTCTCCTTTTGCCATCCGGAATAACTCGATAAGCATTAAGGTTCGTAATGCCTTCAGGAATAACTCGATGCGCAAAATGATTCGTACGGTCGTCGGGAATAACTCGATTGACATCAGGAGGAATTTCCACATCACCGGAATTCAGGTTCATGTTGGTGTTACGTCCTACAGTTGAACTCCTCCGCAAATTAGAGTTCATGTTGGTGTTAGGTTCTACAGTTAAACTCCTCCGCAAAATAGAGTTCATGTTGGTGTTAGGTTCTACAG
>JBANCY010000543.1:0-11235 GCA_037040045.1 Phorticella flavipennis | reverse complement strand
AGGTTCTACAGTTAAACTCCTCCGCAAAATAGAGTTCATGTTGGTGTTAGGTTCTACAGTTGAACTTCTCCGAAAATTAGAGTTCATGTTGGTGTTACGTTCTACAGTTGAACTTCTCCGAAAATTAGAGTTCATGTTGGTGTTGGGTTCTGCAGTTAAACTCCTCCGCAAAATAGAGTTCATGTTGGTGTTAGGTTCTACAGTTGAACTCCTCCGCAAAATAGAGTTCATGTTGGTGTTACGTTCAACAGTTGAACTTCTCCGAAAATTAGAGTTCATGTTGGTGTTAGGTTCTACAGTTGAACTCCTCCGCAAATTAGATTTCTGTCCGTCTTCAGGAATAACATGATCAGCATTATGATTCGTAAGGTTTTTGGGAATAACTCGATTGACATCAGGAAGAACTGCCACATCATCGGAATTCAGGTTCATGTTGAAGTTGGGTTCTACAGTTGAACTCCTCCGCAAATTAGATTTCAGTTCGTCGTACAGAAGTCTAATTTTCGGAGTGAAGACGTACCATTCCAGGGTTCGCTTACTGAATGGACGTTTATCGCTCGTATCCCCAGTATCCTCAGTAACCTCATTGATGATGCGACCACTACGTAACTTCATTATTTTTTTAAGGAAAAATAAAATATGATTTAAAAAAATTAAAATAAAAAAATTTTGTTTTTTTTTCGGCAAAATAAATTAAAACTTAAAAAAATTGTTTTTTGTTTTTTTTTTTTTTTTTGGAAAAATAAATTAAAACTTAAAAAAATTGTTTTTTGTGTTTTTTTTTTTGGAAAAAGTATTTAATGATTTTTATAAAAAACAATTTGTTTTTACTGACGAACTTGGCCGGTGTCTAGACGAGAGTGAAACAAAATACTCAGTTTCAGTTCCCATATGAACTTTTACCCGAGCAAAAATCGATTTTTTTCAAATTTGACTACAATATCAATGACTCCTCATAATTTCATATAGAGCTCTCTCTCTCTCTCTCTCTCTCTCTCTCTCTCGATCTCTCTCGACAAACAAAAATATCACTCTTTAAGCCTCTTGTCAATACTCTGAGTGCTGAGCTAAATCGCAATCAGATGCAAAATCTATGCATCGGAGATATATATGGCATCAGATGGATATCGCAGGAGAGGACAATCCCGAATGCGCGACCAATGCAGGAAAGCGTAGAGGCAAATAGTGATTCCGGCTGTGACCCCATAGCGTCGTTATGGCCATATAGTTATAATATAGTGTGTTTCAATACATTTGAGGAGCTCTCTAACTCCTCTTGCTTTAGTTCAATTTTTTCCAAGATATTATATGAAATTTTTAAACCATATCAAAATTTAGTTGACAATCAGACATGGTTAGCGTCTATCAGTACATCTTTCTATCTGATTGTAGTTCTAATTAGTTTTTCTGATTTATGTGCTTTCTGTATATTTGACAGAATTTGCCGTAAAGAACCACTATATCATATCAAGCTAAATAAAGTCGACTTTTCCGATATTTTCCACTTTTGTAAAGCTGTAGATTTAAATATGTAACAATATCTAACATTCCACAAAATTTCATAAAGATCGTATCACTATAGCATATTGCTATCATGCAAATAAAAGTCGTCTTTGGCTCTGTTTCCCACGTTTTTGAAGCTCATAGGTGGAAATTTAACTTACACTTAAGACTCGTTCAATCAAATTTCAGGATCGGAACACAAAATTATATAAATTTCAGGATCGGTCTACAACATCATATAGCTGGATTGAACAAGAATATCATTATTTCTATCGCTTTTGCCCAAATTGCACATTTTTTGAATTGCAATTTCATAACAATCTTTATTATCTAAAATCTCACCAAATTTCAAAAAGATTGGACTACTATTTTCCTTGATTTTTATCGGATATCTGAAATTCTTTAGACTGGGTAAGTTGCGTTTAAATTATATAAATGCTTCGAAAAGCATGGGATATCTTTCTTCCTAATCCTTCCTTACTTTCTTATCATCAATTTTCTTTTTTGGAAATTTTATAGTCTTCACTTTGAGCAGTTTGAGTAGTGCTTTCCAAGTGTCAAATTTCCCAAAACAACCCAAATTTTGAACATGATATTATGTATAATAAATATTTCATAGAGCAAATTCTACTAACCCGATAAAATTTCAAAAATTTGCGTTTTGCGTTATCAAAATTTGTGTGTTTTGGAGCTCCATTCGACTCCAGCATTGGGTTGATGTAAGTAATAGAAACAATCTATTGTGTGTTCAGACCCCAACCGAGTGTTCTTAACTCCCCCCACCGCCATAAGTAAATGTAAATTTACATTGGACCCGCACCAGAAGCAGATCTACCTTCTGGCCATAATGATGGAAAACTCCGGGACGATGCGACGACAATGTTTGCCTTGAACTTAACAATTACGCAGCGCTCGGCGGGTTCGCCCCGTCCCGGGAGCGGGGTCTTCGGGAAATTTTGTCCTTTCTAAACGTTCTATAATTTGCTTATTATGCGCTCCATGCTGCTCGCTTTTATGTCCTGCCACATTTTCTGTTCTGGCACCCAGAGCATAAAATGCGCACCCTCTCTAAACGCACACATCCGCCTCCGCATCCGCATCCGCATCCTGCGTCCTACGTTTCCCCTGTTCCGGTTATACTGCCTGCCTGCCCGCTGCCCCCTGCCTACCGGTTCAATGGTTCATATTTTGTCATAATTTATGTCGCTTTGGGTGTTGTTCTTGATGTTTCGGCCTTAACATTGCCATTTGCCATTGGCTTCTGTCTTCCGGGTGCCCCCGTCCAGTCAGTCAGTCAGTCAGGACACCTTCCGCATGTCCTGGCTCCTGGCTCCTGGCTGCTGACTGCTGGCTGGTTGCCTGCGTTTTCCTTATATCAATTTTTGGCAGTGGTTGATTTGCTTGCAAATTTATTAAAAATCTTCGGGTTGCTTCATTTTATTATGGAATATCCGTCAGAAGACACTGCCGACGCCTGGGGATGTCAAGCGAGGGTTGCTAGCAAAGTATTGGCTCAGGCAAAGCTGGAAAAAATGAGCTCAAAAGGAGCTGCCAGTTGATAATTACTAAGAATGCTTTCCAGAAAGCAGAAACTTTCCAAAAGGTAAGATTTCATCTAGATTTGGCTATAATACTTACCTGTGCATAAAACTGAAAGGTTAGATTCTGTTTCTGCCGGAAATATAAAAAAAGATGCCAAAAATTACATCTTCGAAAAGTCCTTTTTACTTAGGTGTATTTTAAGAATGTTACAGTCGAATGATGGTTTTTTCGCTTTACTGAAAAGCAACAGTTTCTATATCATATAGCTGTCTCACAACTTTAATTGAATTTTTCCCATATATTCTATGTGTATCACTCTACCTTATTCAAATTCTACATGGACTCAAGTGAACCTCTTTCTAATGATCCACCAACTTTCAATGAGATTGAACTATAAACGCGTTCGTTTCTGCAACTTTGTTTTGGGGTTTTGTCCAAATTTTCTATGTTTAACAATCAATTGTATTGAAATTTCATGTACACAACCTTTTAGCTTTTATTTGACAATCCACCAAATTTCAATAAAATTGAACAATACACGCCTTGAATTTTAGCATCTTTGGTAGACTACTAAAATTGGTGTTTGCCCATATTTTCTATGTTAATCAGTATAGTGTTTTTAAATTTCATATACACTTCAATTACCTTCTTATTTGACTATCTAACAAATTTCAATGAGATCGGACTATAAAAGCGTTTGAGTTTAGCACCTTTGCTATATTTGTTGAAATAGATTTTTGCCAATATTTTAAATGTTTATCAGTATATTGTTTTTAATTTTTATGTACACTTAAATAACATTCAAATTTGACAATCTACCAAATTTTAGATTAAACTATAAACGCGTTCGTTTTAGCTTCTTTGCGATTAAAATGAAATTGTTATACGCCCATATTTTCTATCTTTATCAATCTATCATGTTTAAATTTTGTATACACTTAAATAAACTCAATATTTCACGGGTTTCTAAATTTCGTTGAGATTGAACCTTAAACAGGTAATCATTTTCGATGATGCAAAAACACTGCATACTTTCGGGTTCAAATCAGGCGTTCCAGCTGAAAACTAGAGCTGTAGCTGTTTAGAAAAATTGCTAAATCCTCAACTCACCTAAGACAGTCAAATTTTTACGAAATCTTTTCGAAAATAAATCGTTTAAATAGACATTTGGGAACGAAAGGTCTATATATAAAATATACGAACTTTCGCTATTAACAGATTTGAATAGCTTTCATGAAGTTAGCATATATTTTGCATAGTACTTGGCATTATCTATAGCTTAACAGCTCTTTAAAAGGTTCCATAAACCATACACCAAAGATATTCACTGTTGTCCTTAGTCGAAAGATGGTGAAATTATCCTATTCAATTGTTAGTTTCGTCTCAAAGTAGTGAAACTTTGTGAAATTTTTGGTATATTTCAAGGAAATTTCAGAAATTAGTGGAAAAATGTTGGGGGAACAGTTGAGGCAACCCTCTGAGCTCTGATCTCTTGTGGCACCGGCGTCGTCGTCGTCGTCGTCGTCGTCGTCGTCGTAAACCACCTTACTGATTGTCTGTTGCTGTTTTTCATGGAGCGTTTCTCATTTCTGGCTTTTCCGCTGCCATTTACCGCATTTCCTTTAGCAATTGCCCCATTGCCCCTTTCCCCGAAATTTCAGACGGCTTGCGGCCGGTGTGGATATTGCGCCCCGGCGCGGTCGTCGCATTCGCATGTTACGCATTTCCTCATGGGATTCCGAGACGTGGCATCGGGGCAACCATTGGGCTGTTCTTTTGATATTGTAATGTGCATAATAGGATTTTTATGACACCTTCAATGCTACAGTCGGGCTCCAGTTGGGCTCCCCTTCGGGCAGGACAAGGTGGCTTATAGACACAGGGTGTACCGGGAGCCAGCCACCCATCGCTTGTCACCAAAAAGTTGCGAAATTTTATCGGCCGGATGTGTGCGCGGCATGCGAATTGTGTGGATTTGCATGAGATCATGAATTTCACACGATGGTAATGGCCACATTAGCATTGACTACACGCGTTTATTGCCAACCTCCGTGGTACCCCCTCTTCTCCCGGTACCCTCTGTTTCCCCCTGTTCTCCCCCTGCTCCCCCCTGATTCCCCCTATTAAAGTGCATGTGCTAAATTTTTAATATGCAAATTTTGCTCACCTTTAACATTTCATTTACACTTGTGGTGCATATTTTATGGCCGATTCCGCCTGAACATGGTGTATTATTACACACAAATGGCCAGTTATGCATTAAGCACAACACCTTATAGATAGATACTCCATAGTATGGGGGGTACCGGGGGTACCGGGGCCAGTGGGTACAACGCATAAATGCCAAATGTCCCCCCGCGCAAAGATGACAGCAGGCGACATATGAGCTTAAGTGGTTTGCCCCGGCCAAAGCCCTCCATTTCGCCCTCTCAAGTGCGCTCTTATCATATTTATACGGCACTTTAATAAACAATAAGATTTAATTCTCCATACAAATTCTGCTTTCTTATTTGCAATGCAAGACATAATCAAATAAGCATAAGCCGGGCGCCCATAAAGTTTTGATACACCCGCCCACGGAGAGTGCGTGTCTGGCGTATTCCCGAGAATTGATTTTCACTTGAATCTGGCGTCATTAAATATGAATTCATTCCGGCGTAACTTTTGCGCAATGAGATTGAAAATCAGCCTTAGGCTTAAGTAACCTTCTTCTTCCTTATTTAGCGACAATTTTCTAAGAGGGTTTTGAAAAAAACCCTCATAACTCAGTCAGAACTGCACCGATTTTGACTTGCGATACCAATTTGTTCATGATTTTTGATCCAATTTTATTCCTAATTCGAAGTTTTATCTAATTGTAAAAATAATTTTTTTTCAAATTTTTTTGGATTTTGAGGTAAGGGTCCCCCCTGTGTTTTGAAAAAATTTTGAAAAATAAAAACTCAAAATTTCAATTGTTTTCCATTTCTGTACTAAAAATTAGCATAAAAAACTATTTTAAAACTTCGGCAAATGAGTTTCATTTTTCACCCAAAAATCCGTCCGAAAACGACCAAAATTTTAACATGTAAGCGAACAATACCCTTTTCGACGAAATTTCGAAATCTCATAGCTCAGCCAAAACTGCACCGATTTTGACTTGTGATACCATTTTGTTCATGATTTTTAAATTAAACTCGATTTACATTCAAATTTCATTCAATTTCCGAAAATAAATTTTTTTTTTAAATTTTTGAATTTTGAGGTAAGGGGGGTAGTGTTTTGAAAAAATTTTGAAAAATAAAAAGTCAAAATTTTACGTTTTTTTCATTTCTGTGGTCAAAATTAGCATAAAAAACTATTTTAAAACTTCGGCAAATGAGTTTCATTTTTGACCCAAAAATTGGCTCGATATCGACCAAAATTTTATCATGTAAAGTCAGATATGCTATGGGGCCATATTTGAAAGTTTCATAGCTTGGTCAAAACCCCACCGATTTTGACATGTTATACCATTTTGTTCAAGATTTTTGATTCTAATTCGTTCCTTATTCAAATTTCATTCAATTTCAAAAAATAATTTTTTTTGAAATTTTTTGGATTTTGAGGTAAGGGTCCCCCCTGTGTTTTGAAAAAATTTTGAAAAATAAAAAGTCGAAATTTCAATTGTTTTTTATTTCTGTACTAAAAATTAGCATAAAAAACTATTTTAAAACTTCGGCAAATGAGTTTCATTTTTAACCCAAAAATCGACCTGAAATTGAGTAAAATTTTAACATGTAAAGTCATGTTATGTTATTCATATTCATATTTCAAAAGTTTATAACTTGGCCAAAACTGCACCGATTTTGAAATATTATCCCATTTTGTTCATGATTTTTGAATCCAACTCGATCCACATTCGAATTTTAATCAAATTGCCAAAATATTATTTGTTCAAATTTCTCAGGATTTTGAACTAAAGGTTCCCCTAATCTTATGAAAACACAATAATTTTTTCATAAGGGGTTACAAAGGAGACACTTTTATGGGAAAGACGAAACAAATTTGTAATATTTAAAACTTGGTCAAATTCATTGCAATATGATGATACTTAAAAGTAAGGACCCCCTTTTGAAGAACATATAAAATATTTCAAAGCTCAAGCGACAGTCGCGTCATGCTAATACCAGATTAGCTCAAAAAGTTAGACATTTATCATATTTTAATGGGACAAATTGTACCTGTAGCAAAAAAAAAAAAACCTTAAGAAAACGAGAAGGAAAAGCAAGGAAAAAGCCCCAAAATTTGGTGTGGAAAACGCGATGGCTAATTGCAGCTGACAGAGT
Organism: Phorticella flavipennis; assembly: GCA_037040045.1. Classification (NCBI taxonomy): domain Eukaryota; kingdom Metazoa; phylum Arthropoda; class Insecta; order Diptera; family Drosophilidae; genus Phorticella; species Phorticella flavipennis. The sequence continues at coordinate 3,883 of JBANCY010000543.1, read as the reverse complement.
GGAGAGTATGGAGAGGGGGTACGGAGTAGGTGACTAATCTGTGGTATTACGAAAATCGGTGTAAAAATGAATGGCGGGAAACGAAAGTGGGGCAAATATTTCACAGCACATGCCATGGTCACATCTGTCCCAGAGCCGAGTCCGAAATTGCTTTGGACAGGATACAGAAGGACGATAAGGCATGGTGGGTGAATTGCATATTTCAACGGGCAATATTTTCCAGATCCGGCTAAAGCTTTACTACAGGATGTGCAATGGTCTATGAGGGATTTTCGGGTGTGGTTTGGCCCGGTTGTGGGCGTTGGTGTTGGGGGTGTTGGGCTGTTTGGGTTGGGGTATTAAAAAGTCTTGTCCCAAGCTGTTAGAAGAAGGTAATTGCTATAAAATTGCTTTGTAATTGCTTACTAGAAACAAATAGCCGTCACATTAATAAAAAAGCCAAGTAAAAATGTGGTCTTTTAGAGTAAAGCAGGAAAAGGAACGGAGACCCACTCGACTGATTTGGGTCTAACACCGCCCACCAGACCCCAGACCCCCCAGACCTACCAGACCTCCCAGACCTCCCAGAACAGACCAGCTCCGAGGCCAGCGAACCGCTTTATTTAATTAGACGCTCACAAACCAATTAATCAATTTTGGGTTCCCCCCACAGTGTTACCAATTGCTGTTCAGGTCCCCCCGAACTTTCTCAAACAATTACACTGGCTCGTTTAACCACCCCACTCAGCCCCTGTGCTCTCTACACTTGTCTATTGTCAATGTCAAATTATGTACACTTTTATGCTAAAATTAAGTAATGCCCCACCCAACTTCCGACCTCCGACCTACGCCCTTACCCTTACCCTTAGACCCTCTTCCTTCCGTTGTCGCCTTTGGCGCAACAATTCTAATGAAGAGCATCTCTCGGGCCTAAGACAACAGCCAAAGCTGAAAGTTAAGAAACAGGAACAAAAACCCGGAACAGGAAAAGCAAAAGAAACGTAACGAAAAAATAAATAAATAAAATCCTTTTAAGACCATTTATCACCCGACAATTTGTATAAGCAGCTATTTTTCGCCTTTGCCGTTGACGTGATATTATTTACAGAGGACTCTACGATTTCACCCTCTTCCGAATTGAAACTTCTTAAAACCGCATTCAAGGAAAGCTCAGCCTCAACCTCAACCTCAACCTCAACATCGTGTCAGTTGTGTATCAAATATTTACGGAAAAACCAAAGAAAATACATTAAAAATGACGGAAAAGTGATTAATTTTCAATACTTTGCTTAGGATTTCTAACTCTTACGGCGTACTATGATTTCCTCCGTCAGACGATTTGACCTGTTTTTGGCTATTCTATGTGTTATAACTTCAGCGTTGTTGCTCCGATCGTTTTGAAATTATCAGGATATGTCTGTGCCATAGTCATAAATGTGCATTCTGGAATTCGAATTATTATGATAAGGATTGTAGAAAATATAAGTACTTATTTAATTTGAGGAGGACCAAATTAGGATTGAAAAAAATGTTTAATGCCGCTTTCTGCATAGGATCTGTTGGCACCAATATACTAAATTTCATGACTCTACGATGCAAATTTCTGCAGTTATATACATTTCGTCACCTTCTGGCAAAATGGAGGGGTGTATCAAAATTTTGGGAAATTTCCTTCTACAGTTTCTAAACGTAAACCCACATATCAAATTTGATGTTGATAGCTGTAAAAATGCCAAAGTTATGGCCATTTTATCAAAAAACGAACTTATCGATTATCGTGCAGAGGGAGAGTAGTATCATCAAATGATATACACGGACCTTCATGCCAAGTTTGAAGACTGTGGCTCTTTTGTTCTCCAAAAACAACGCGTTCATATAGACGAACAGACATGGCTATATCGACTCGGCTATTGATGCTGATCAAAAATATAAGGGTTTTATGGGGTCTACCACGCTTCCTTCTGCCTGTTACATACATTCCAACAAAACTATTATACCCTTCTTCACATTTTTTAAGTGGGATCAGGTTATATTAACAGGCTGGTGGAAATTATACCGCTCTCGTAAAGCCTATTGTCAAATTCTCAAAGTTAATTTAGATATAGGTAGATTCCTTGTCATTACTGTCAATACACAAATGTAGAGTAAGAGTAAAAATTACATTGAAAAGCATGTCATGTGAATAGATTTCAAATTTCAGAAGGTATAAATAATTTTTCCGAATTTTCTTAAAAACGCAAAGTTATGGCATTCGGTTTGGTCTTAAATCTGTTGATCTATAACATCATCTTGGCGCATATTTTGACCAATGTGCGAAGCATGAGCGGTACCAAGCAGCGGGTTGGTAAGTGTTCCGCATGGAACTATTATAACCGATAATCCATCTCAATTATTACCCCAATAGTTCCGATACTCAAGAGAAAGTTCAATTATTTTAGCGAAAATTCAATGCTTAACGATGTTTTCGATGCTCTGATGAATATCAAACTACCGACGCCCATGGATGATTCCTCAGATGAAAATCTCTTCTCCATGATCATGTTCTATGGTAACATAATATTGAATTCCTTATTGCTGTTGCGTTACTTTTTACAGGTGAATTGGAGGTGGGGGGTCTAATAGACCAATAGATAGTTATATCAGATATATATATGATTTCTTTAGGAACGGACTTTTCGCTATTGGCTCGCTTTGGTTGCCCTGTGGAACATATTCATTTTGGAGCGCGTTTTCTCCTTCCAATTGATCATAATGTGCACCCTGTGGAACACGGATATAAGATTGAAGAACTTCCTGATTGTCACGGCGAGCATTACTTGCATGAACATCTATCATTTGAAATTGATTTACGGCGTTTTCAAAACGCTTCGACGTCACTTTTTTGTACCTCAAAATTGGAATAATAATATGACTACCAAAAGGCGCATGGATTCGCAGGAACCTTACGGTCAATATCCGCTAAGGGTTTTAGATAATCAATAAGATTTAGTTTCCTTTAATGTAATGTTTTCGAATAAAAGTGCCCGCAAAATGGGCCATAAATTCAGTAAATATTGAAATCGTTTTGGACTTGGGGTTATGAGGGTACATGGTATAAGGTTTATTTGGTATAATCAAATATTTTCCGATTCTGGAGTATGTTAGGAACCATTCATATATAGTTTGAAATATGATATTAGTCAAAAATAAAAAAATATATTTATTTTATTGTTTATACAATATGATTAAGTATACAATAGATGGCAGGTCCCCAGATCTGTTTGGTTATTTGGGGCTGATGTGCAGCGCTAGGGGGAGCTTTAATCTCATCGATGACGGAACGACGGAGATTCTCCGTATAATCTTTACTGAGGCAAAGCCATAGTGCACAGTTCCGCTTGAAATGACACTTTCGGAAGAGAACCTAAAAGTATGCAATGATTTTTTATGGGTAAGTCATGCATCTGCGGCATGTAAAATTTAGTAATGCATCTCTTATGTAGTTATAGGTCAATGGTCTTGAAATTTGGTGGATGCTTGGATAATATTATATTGCAAGAGAAAATACAAAAGTTTGCTATTTTAAGTTTTCTCCCCAAGGCCTATCTTTTGCGGGTTCTTCGGATTGGATATTTTAGGATAAGTCGTTTACCTTTACAGTTTTTGAGATTGTAAAATTATTGCAAAGTTTAGTCAGGCGGGTAGATAGATGAAAAGCCAGGTGGGTGGACGAATGGAGGACTAGAAATACTACTGAATGGACTTGTCTTTTCAGAAGAATGCTTGAAAATAGATCTTATATTTGTATGGCCATAATAACCTTATCGGGTCACAGCCTGAAGGAATATTTGTCTTTATTTCTGCTTCGTTCGCTGAAGACCTTATTTTTACACGGTTGGATTTGAAATCCTACGCCATAACCTAG